>BRDA01010182.1:74942-89697 GCA_036984385.1 Crenuchus spilurus
TACAGATGTCATTACATGATTCAAACACAAGAGGATATTGAGAACAGCAGGGTTCATATCATTGCATTAAGATTCACGTAAATGAAAGCGTGAGCCATCTTCTTCTTTGCTGGGTTTGTTCCTGAGGAACCTGCTGTAGAGGTGATGCTTAGTCTTAATGACAGCATTAAGGGCTCAGTGAGACTTTGACCTTATCTTCTCTTTCTCTGATCCATCATTTCTGAGATTCAGGGCATTTGTAGTTGGCAAGTTGGCACTAAATGGAAAACCTACTATTATGTGCACCTAGCACAGTGGAGTTCTTCCTAAGAATGACATAGTCAATAGGATCATGTCATGATTTATTAGGTGTGTAGTCTTTTCACACTCTTATCAGTTTGGGACTTTAAAACCATTATAAATTATAAAATAATCTGACCACTATATGGCTACACAGACTCTCAGAACAACAAAGACTATGTTCTTACAAGTTCCTCCAGGACTCAGCTAAAACATTTCAGTGACGTGCGCCACAGTTGCCCTTCTGTTGGTTTGGTCAAGATGGGATTGCCTTCATTACCCTCAGATATCGATTCTTCTGTGCCTTGTGATTGGTGGTTTGTTCTCACCACTGCAATGCCCCATGAGCCTTGAGATACTCTGACCCGGTCAACTACACAGTAAATATGCCAGTGTTAAATCAGCACTATTAGAGTTAAATTAACACTGAGGGTTTCAAAATGTAACACTCTCAGTGTTAATTTAACTCTACTAGTGTTGATTTAACACTGGCATATTTACTGTGTAGCCATCACAATCTGGCCCATGTCAGTGTTTCTTTTTCCACCAGCGTGGAATGGGTTCTGTTTCTGTTCCCTGTACCTAATTTTGAACTGTTTGATGCATTTTCACCATCATAAATCAGTTCAGGAAAAGTTTGTTCCCAGCTGGAACCAAAGAACAGTAGGTTTGAACCTTGACAACAGCTGTGGGTGTGTCAAGTTTTAGAGGAAAGATGTTCTTAAGGCATTGTGGTTTTCTGAAGAAATAAGGCAACAGTTGTGTGTTTGGTGTTGTCTGGAGATCAGAGGTGTCGTTATAATGTAAAGACATTGAGGGCTTTAGCCTAAAATACTATAAATTAGGGCAGCTGTGGCCTGGTGGTTAGGAATCTGGTCTTGTGACTGGAATGTTGCCGGTTCAATTCCCAGGCAGATCATGACTGAAGTGCCCTTGAGCAACTAACCCCCAACTATAAGTTGCTCAGGACAAGATCGTCTGCCAAATACCTCAAAAGTAAATTACAATTTTGTCATCCCAGCAGACTTGCCAACAAAGAGCAATATAACTTAAATTAGCCAAATATATATATATATATATATATATATATATATATATATATATATACTGTATGCTTGACTGTAGTTAAGACACAGTTGTATGGGTATTCCTCACCAAGGCACTAATAAACAAGTTTATTTTGGTCTTGTCAGACCACAGGACATTGTTACAGTAATCCATGCTCTTGGTCTGCTTGTCTTGAACAAACTGTGAGCTTTCTTGTGCAGCAAGTTCAGAAGAGGCTTCTGGAAAGATGGCCATGCAGACCCAGTTGATGCAGTCTGAACATTGGCTGGCCTCCCACATCTTTAACCTCTGCAGCAATACTGGCAGCACTCGTGCATCTCTTTTTTGAAGCCAACCTCTGGATATGACGCTGAACATGTAGACTCAACTTCTTTGGTCGACCTTGGCGAGGCCTGTTCTGAGTGAAACCTGTCCAAGAAAACTACTGTGTAACATTGTCCACCGTGCTGTAGCTCAGTTTCAGGGTGTTCTCTTATACAGTGAAGAAAATAAGTATTTGAACACCCTTTGAATTTGCAAGTTCTCCCACTTAGAAATCATGGAGGGGTCTGAAATTTTCATCTTAGGTGCATGTCCACTGTGAGAGACATAATCTAAAAGAAAAAAATTCGGAAATCACAATCTATGATTTTTTAATAATTTATTTGTGTGTTACTGCTGCAAATAAGTATTTGAACACGTGAAAAATCACTGTTAATATTTGGTACAGTAGCCTTTACAGAGGTCAAATGTTTCCTGTAGTTTTTCATCAGGTTTGCACACACTGCAGCAGGGATTGATCTTCTCCAGATCAGCGAGGTCGCTGTCGCTGAGAAACACAGAGTTTGAGCTCCCTCCAAAGATTTTCTATAGGGTTTAGGTCTGGAAACTGGTTAGGCCACTCCAGAACTTTGATATTTTTCATATGGAGCCACTCCTTGGCTATCCTGGCTGTGTGCTTTGGGTCATTGTCATGTTGGAAGACCCAGCCACGACCCATCTTCAATGCTCTAACTGAGGGAAGGAGGTTGTTCCCCAAAATTTCTTTCTTAGGATCATTGATACACCACGAGGTGAGATCTTACATGGAGCCCCAGTCAGAGGGAGACTGACAGTCATGTTTAGCTTCTTCCATTTTCTAATAATTGCTCCAACAGTTGATCTTTTTTCAAAAAGCTGCTTGGCAATTGCCCCATAGCCCTTTTCAGCCTTGAGAAGGTTTACAATCTTGTCTCTGGTGTCTTTGGACAGCTCTTTGGTCTTAGCCATGTTAGTAGTTGGAGTCTTACTGATTGTGTGGGGTGGGCAGGTGTCTTTATGCAGCTATCAACCTCAAACAGGTGCTTCTAATTTATAATAAGTGGAGTGGAGGTGGACTTTTTAGAGGCAGACTAACAGGTCTTTGAGGGCCAGAATGTTTACTGATTGGCAGGTGTTGAAATACTTATTTGCAGCAGTAAAACACAAATAAATTATTAAAAAATCATACATTGTGATTTCCGGATTTTTTCCTTTAGATTATGTCTCTCACAGTGGACATGCACCTAAGATGAACATTTCAGACCCCTCCAATTGGGAGAACTTGCAAATTCGCAGGGTGTTCAAATACTTATTTTCCTCACTGTAGCTGAGGCCATCTTTGTAGAGACAACAATTCTATTTCTCTCATCCTCAGAAAGTTCTTTGCCACGAGGTGCCGTGTTGAGTGTAGAGTGGCAAGTATGAGAGAACTGTACCCAAAGCACCAAATTTAACAGATCTGTTCCCCATTCACACCTGGAACCTTGTAAGTGTAATGAGTCACGACACCAGAGAGGGACAACCACACAATTGGTCAGTGTGTACTGTGATGTGTACTCACTTGTGTTGCCAGGTATTTGAACATTAATGGCTGTGATGAGTTACGTTCAGTAAAAAGTAACTCTATACTGTAACTACTCTAAGTTATATGCAAGTTTCATTCCTATAGTGTTATCAAATTACATAGGTGCAGAAATGTGAGGGGTGTACTTACTTTTGTGAGGTGCTGTATATATTGAGAGAGAGAGAGAGAGCAGGCTGAGATGCTGCTGTCTGTCTCTCTCTAATGTGTGTTAAACACAGCATCTTTACTTTTTCTGGAGTTGCATTTGACTCCACGGTTAGGAACTAGAAAAGGTGACAGTCATTAAATACGTAACTATTCATTATAAATTATTTGGTCTTTTCATTTATTAACACCAAAAGTGTTGTTCTTGTTGGCCAAGAAATTTAAGTTGCCAAATATTGAGGGCATCCCTAGAATCAAGTCAGAACTTTCAGTGGAAGGATGATGGCAGTGCTCAACATGACTGTGTGTTTTTATACATGCCATGTGACCAACGTATTAAATATAAATTGTGATGGTATCTCATATTGTTGCCATTTTATGGCACGTCCTCAGGTCCTCTGAACTATACAGCATGGCTTGCTGTACCATCAGCAGCTGCTAACAACCCCCGAAAGCCTTGTGTGCTCAGAGACTGAGCGTGGATGTCATGCTCTTCACTTAACAAAGCCTAAAAGATGTGAGGAATCAACTACACCCATCCAGGGCACTGGCCAGGGCATAATGCGCAGCCTCTTGTAAACAAGGCCACATCATCCACATCCATTGTGTTCACTTTCCAGCTGCCGTGCGGGAGACAATCGACGCCAGTCGAGGAGCTTTGTCTGTTCACGAGAGCATGAAATTAGCTCATTTGGCAGAACTGAATTCATTTGGTGCGATTAAAATAATAGCAGACACAAGGCTATTCCAAAAGGAAGCGAGCGCTAATCAGTGGGCTTCCATCTCCAGCCCCCTTTTTTAATGCGCATGGAGGGGCTTGTTTTGGGTGCACACAGGATGTGTCTGTCACAGACTAAGATGTGACATTTCGAAAACCCGCCTATTAACAGATGGAGGATTGTTTATATTTATGAATATTGCAGCGTGAGTGCTGAATATTTAGCGGTGCGGGGAGAGCATGCCTGAAATGTCAGGGAAAGAGCGTGTGGCATGCTTGCAAGAATAGCATCTGCGTCCTGACGATGATGCCATGATGAGTGGGCGGGCAAAGCTCCATTTATCAATTAAGTGAAAAAAAAAATCAGTCACAGTGCAGTCTGACAACAAAATAATAATAAAATATTCATGTACAGGTGCCTGGAACAGGAATTTAACAAGCATGAAATCACAAGATACTCACCAGTCACACAGAGTAACTCTGGAGTCCAGAAGGCTGGAGACCACTGAAGAGTCAGAGCAGACCACGCATGGCTTTACTATTCTGATGTCACATGATTAGGAGGAGAGAGAGAGAGCGAGAGAGAGAGAGAGAATGGGAAGAATGATAGAAGAAAAAAAAATGATAAGTGATGGAGTAATGAAAGAAAAAATGAGAGAAGGAGAAGGGAAAAGTGTGGAAACTGATGTATTAGGTAGAAAAAAAGAAAGCAGAGGAACAAAAGGGGATAGAAGAAGGAGAGACTGACAAGAAAATGGAAAGGTAACAAATATAAAGGGAAAACAGAAAGGGATTAAAAAGAGGTGAGAGGAAGGAAAAATGGAAATTAATAGGAAAGGTGGAATACAAGAAAAAGACAAGGGAGGATGGACAGAGAGAGGGAAAAGAAATGGAAGGAGGACAAAGGAGAGAGATTATAGGAGGAAAGGGAAGAGAGATGAAGTAAGGAAAGAGAAGAGATAAAAGGGCAAACAGGAAAGAAAGAGGAGAGAGACAAAACAAATAAAGGGAGTAAAAAGAGAAAGACAAAGGGAAGTGGGAGTGATTGAATAAGCTAAAAGCAAAAAAAAAGGATATGGAAGAGAGATGAAAGGAATAAAGAGAAGAGAGAAGGAAGCAGGCAAAGACAAAATGGGAAGAGAGGTGAAACAAAGAAATACGAACAAGTAAAATGAAGAGAAATGGAAGGAGAAAAGAGAAGAGAGATAGAAGAAGGAAAGGGAAGAGAGATGAAAAGATGAAAGAGAAGAAAGAAGGATGCAGGCAATGAAAAAGACAAAATGGTAAGAGAGGAGAAAGAGAAAGAAAGAAAGAAAGGAACAAGAAAAGGAAGAAAAACAGAAGGAGGAAAGGGAAGAGAGAGGGGAGACAAAAGGAATAAGGAAAAGGAATAGAGAGGAAAGAAGGAAAGGGAAGAGAGAATGAAGGAGGAAAAGAAAGAGACAGAAAGAAAGAAAGAGGATGCAGGCAAGGAAAAGACAAAATGGGAAGAGAGGTGAAAGAGAAAGAAAGAAAGAAAGAAAGAAAGAAAGAAAGAAAGAAAGGAACAAGAAGAGGAAGAAAAACTGAAGGAGAAAAGGGAAGCGAGAGGGAAGACAAAAGGAATAAAGAAAAAGAAAAGAGAGGGAAGAAGGAAAGGGAAGAGAGAAGGAAGGAGAAAAAGAAAGAGACAGAAGGAGGAATGGGAAGAGAGAAGGAAAAGGAAGAAAGGTGGTAGGAGGAAAGTGAAGAGAGACATGGGAGTAAAGGAAAGAGATTGAAGAAAGAAATTGAAGAGAAATGGTAGGAAAACGAGAGATTAAAGAAGGGAAAGGAAGAGAGACAGAAGGAGGAAAAAGGGGAAGAGAGACATGAAGGAAAAATAAAGAGACTGAAGGAGGAAAGGGAAGAGAGATGGGAAGTCAATGTTAGAGGAATAGAAGAAGGGACAGGTGTGAGAGACTGAGAGAGAAGAAGGAGAGCAAGGAGGAAGGAAAGTAGGTAAACAAAATAGAAAAAGGGGCAGAATCATCAAATGAGAGGCAGAGAAGAGAGAGCGTGTTCAGACAGGCTGTACTCAGTAGCTCTGTTGCTGTATTGATCTCCTCTTTCCTCTGCAGGCTGGATATTAGGGAGGTAATTCAGTTTTTAAACTGAAGCTGTGGATGTTCTCAGGTCACCCTGTTTGTTAGAGGAACTCAAAGATGTTGAACACCTGACTGGGGGCTCCAGTGGAGGAGGGCGGTAAAGGCAGGATTAGGAGGACTAAAGAGAGATGGATATTAACTCTTAGAAGAGTGTGGTGTAATTATTTACTCATAGATCATTGCACAAGATATTTTTATGATTGAAAAGTTACTACTGTGCAGGATCCTCGTTATACTGTCTGAATCTTGTTTCAATATGTAGACCATGGTCTTCATTAATCCATGTATGGAGGCAGCTCGGTGAAAACTTGTGAAGAACAGCTCCTTACAGGTCCAGGACCAAGCATTATAGTTTGAAGCAGATGGGAATCCACTCCTGTTCATATCTCTTTGGCATTGACCAGAACTTTGACCATTCAGTGATACATCAGAAGTGTTGGAACCTGAGGTGGGACCCTATCTATAGAGGTCCCACAGTGGGGAGTCGATAAGGTCCCTGGTTTGTCTCCATTGAGCATGTCTGGGACATGATGGCATGACAACTGGCTCAACAGAAACCACCACCAATGAATATTGGATACTCATAGAGGCTACATGGCATTCCACAAACATCCATGAACAAACAGTAATGGTAGACCATGTAGAAGCGTTTACTGCTGTCCATGGTGGACACGCCAGATACTATGTATTCTGCAAGCCTGGCAGAGCTGTATTTATCACCTATGACATATCCCAAACAATCTGACAGATATATCTCACTGTGATACCTCGTTAAAGTTGAGCTGTTGAGAATGTTCTAGACTTCTAAGCCTTAAAAAGGCTTTGCTGAATATCTGTCCATGTGAATGATTCTCATAGCTCTAAAGGTCACTAACTACATGACATCCAGCAGACTTTGGAGATGCTTCAGCAATCATGCGAGGGTGGCTTTGACTTCAGTGAATTCCTGATGTTCTCTTCAGAGTAGCTCAGAGTAGATCCACTCTCAGAGTACCTAGTCCTGACTTGTGTTTCTAGAAAGTGCAGAAGTCCACACCATGTAGCAGGCTGCTTCTTCTCCCCCTGCTTTTCTTTCATTAAGGTGGAAGATGTGTCTGGGCCCATGCCACTGGTGCTCCTGTCTCTCCGTGGTGGGATATTTATTGCTGACCTCGTGGTGTGTCAGTCTGATGAGAGCAAACGTCTCTCTGTAGACAGGCAATTAGAGGCTGGTGAGCAGGCCGCCTCTGCCTGCCCGTTCTTCGCGTAATTGCTGTGACAACAACTGAGACAGCAGTGAGCTCCGTGTGCCAAGCAGGACTGTCAGGCTCGATATGTTTTCAGATTTGATCTGGAACTGGTATCTTACAGTGAGAACTGTAATGTGTGCTGCTACTAACCTCTTAACAGTGTGCCTGAGAACTCTTATTATGCTGGTGGCAAAGGAGTAACATGTTACAGGTCAATATGTTACAGATCAATACTTCACAGAGCAACATGTTACATATCAACATGTTTTAGACCTGTAGTTTACAGATTTACAACTTACAGAGCAACATGTTACATATCAGTTATGGATCAGCATTATACAGATCAACACATTACAGAGTAACACTTTACAGATCAACACGTTACAAAGCATCACTTTACAGATCAACACATTACAAAGCAACACTTTACAGATCAGCACGTTACAGAGCTACACTTTACAGATTGACATGTTACAAAGCATCACTTTACAGATCAATACATTACAAAGCAGCACTTTACAGATTGACATGTTACAAAGCAACACTTTACAGATCAGCACGTTACAAAGCAACACTTTACAGATCAACACATTACAAAGCAACACTTTACAGATCAACACGTTACTAAGCAACACTTTACAGATCAACACGTTACTAAGCAACACTTTACAGATCAACATGTTACAAAGCAACACTTTACAGATCAAAACGATACAGAGCAACACTTTACAGATCAAAACGTTACAGAGCAACACTTTACAAATCAACACATTACAAAGCAACACTTTACAGATCAACACGTTACAAAGTAACACTTTACAGATCAACACGTTACAGAGCAACACTTTACAGATCAACACGTTACAGAGCAACACTTTACAGATCAACACGTTACAAAGCAACACTTTACAGATCAACACATTACAAAGCAACACTTTACAGATCAGCACGTTACAAAGCAACACTTTACAGATCAACACGTTACAAAGCAACACTTTACAGATCAACACGTTACAAAGCAACACTTTACAGATCAACACGTTACAGAGCTACACTTTACAGATCAACACGTTACAAAGCAACACGTTACAAAGCAACACTTTACAGATCAACACGTTACAAAGCAACACTTTACAGATCAACACATTACAAAGCAACACTTTACAGATCAACACGTTACTAAGCAACACTTTACAGATCAACACGTTACTAAGCAACACTTTACAGATCAAAATGTTACAGAGCAACACTTTACAAATCAACACGTTACAAAGCAACACTTTACAGATCAAAACGTTACTAAGCAACACTTTACAGATCAACAAGTTACAAAGCAACACTTTACAGATCAACATGTTACAAAGCAACACTTTACAGATCAAAACGTTACAGAGCAACACTTTACAGATCAGCACGTTACAAAGCAACACTTTACAGATCAGCACGTTACAAAGCAACACTTTACAGATCAGCACGTTACAAAGCAACACTTTACAGATCAACACTTTACAGATCAACACTTTACAGATCAACACTTTACAGATCAACACATTACAGAGCAACACTTTACAGATCAACACATTACAAAGCAACACTTTACAGAACAAAATTTTAGAGATTAAGATGTTACAGATCAACACATTGCAAAATAATACTTTACAGTTCAAGATGTTACATAACACATTACATGGAACAGATCAACATATCTACCAACAACTTGCTACAGAACAACGTGTCACAGATTAACACTTAAAAGAGCATCATGTTATATATCAACACACTACAGAGCAACATGTTACAGATCATCACATCACAGATCAACATGTTACATGTCAGTATATGGTACATATGGAATGGTACATATCAGCACATTGCCAACCAGCATGTTACAGCACAATAGACTTTCTGCACAATCTAAATCAAGAATGTAAGCATGGCAGATAGCATCCTGATCTGCAGTCCAGGTTTAGATAGAGCCTTAGAGTCTTGTTTACACTGTAGTTGCTGTCATGTGGTATATTCTGTGATAGTATGATTTAAAGCAGATATTTTAAAGGCTTTCAGAGACTGGTCCTCCCAGTATGTTTAACTGCAGGAAAAGCCTGTAGCTGACAGGCATGCCAGCTCATTACCTGTGGGTGAGTGGAGACGGCTTCATGGGTCTGCAGAGTCTGGCGCTCTTTCCTAATGGAGGTATAGCTAGAATAATGTAGATGCTTAGGTAGAGTCTGGAGATTCATCCTGATGACATACAGCTATAAAGACATTTTATACAGGCCTCCTTCAGTGACAGAATAGCTTCCTTATATCTGTGTGTCTGCTCCCAAACTGGAAGTGCCATCCTTACTGTGGGCAGTAGTTATGACATATTATTATATCGACAACAGTACGAACAAAATTCAGGCTTTAAAATTGCTACTGCTACTGTTTTTAAATGTGTGATGTACACTAGCTTTCAAAGTTTGGAATCAGTATTTTCGATAAGGGATAATAGCTACTGAGGTGTCTAATTATATGAAATTAATGGAGAAGACCACCAAGTAATCCATGGCGTGAAGCAGAGTGGAGTTTCCTCCACCAAGTGAATTCATTTGATGTAACAGGACACCTCAAAGCCTGATATCCTGTTGACACCATGGTTGCACATTGTAAGTGTAATTTGCATTTATGTATACAGAGAAAACACGATTAATATAAACAACACAAAATTATTTTTTGTACATTTACTTTGTCTGTTTTTGTAGTAGCTACTTTATTGCAGGTTGTCATAAAAACTTAGCATAGCATTTACAGAGAACAATGATCATCTAATGATCATCCATCCATTATCTTAACCCCTTAATCCTGAACAGGGTGCGGTTAGTCCCCTACCCCCTCACCAGGCACAGGGCAGGGCATTTCGGGCTATCCTTAATTAAGCCCAGGACAGCGTGCAAAACCATTGCTGGGTGCGCACACAGACACACATACACACACACACAATCACACAACAACAGTTAAGAGTAGCCAATTCATCTGAACTCCATGTTTTAGGACTGTGGGGGAAACCCACACAGACACGGGGAGAACATGGAAACTCCACTCAGATGGGGACTTGAAACCAAAACCACAGCGTTGAATGTGAAAAATGCTAACCACTGAGCTATTTATGTATTTAACCTAACATTTATGTATTTATTTTTACAGAATCTACTTCATAAGTGTCCACTTATATAGATACACACCTGCAAGCCAATCAGAATCAGATGGTAGCAGATAAATGTATAAACTCATTAAATATACCCGTCCTTTATAACTTCACAGATTTATGAAATTGCCATCACTGACATGTCCGCAATATAAAGTGACTGATTGAAGTTACACTACAATTATTACTGTCCATGCAGTTAATATATATGATAAAAAGGTGTCCTATTTTTAGCTTTAATAGTGGGAATTTTCTTTCATGTAGATCCCTCATCGCCCTCTACTGGCCACTGTTTTTATTGAACACATTCAGTTGTTAATGGTTAATGACCTGAAAAGTCTCTATTATTGATATAAATATGCCAAACTACCTGACATATTGTCAAAAACTTCAACAAGTTCCCTTTTTTTAGTTAGTGTATAGACTTACAATAATAAAATAATTTCAAACTTTTGAACACTAGTGTGTGTGTGTGTGTATATATATATATATATATATATTTATTTATTTATTTATGAGGTCAATGAAACACATTTACATATACCCACCTCTTCAGCACAGGAGCATTGCTCCGGCCATTTACAACAGGTGTGCTGATCGAGGTTCAATTTATGTTTGCCACTCAGAACAGAGCTCATTTACATATATCAGTCTTAAAGACAGTAGCAAAATTGTCATGTAAATAATTAATTATAACCGTTCCATAAATGTATGGAATACTAGTACAAAAATTTATATAACACACAATTAAAATAACTCAACACAGTATGATGATTTAGTGCTGATTGGTGGGATGAGCTTCCACTGCTTGTCTGATAGATTAGCCTTGTTGCTCCAGTTTAAAACTTGAGAAGTAAACTCCACCAGACACCATCTTGCTTGACTGGCTTCATTTGAGGTCATTGGGCAAATAGAACAAATTGAAATATCACTTTAAAGAGCCGACAAAACAGCTGCATATATAGACAAATTATGTACCAAGCTTAAGGAAATTGGAAGAGTTTCCACTACATAAAGCCAAAGTTTACTGTATGTTACAAAAATAATACAAAAAAAACTCTTAATCTTCTTTTTCAGCTTTGGTTGTGCTAAGGCCAGATTTCAAAGTGCTAGCCTAAGGGAAATCTAACAGTGGCTGGAAAAAAACTCATTTACTGATGGATATAGATGATTGACAACCATCCCAGGGCTTGGTTCTCTCCATCTTGATCCTCACCAAATGCCCTCCAATTGCTTTTCTGGGGAAAAACTCCCCTGTTCCCAATGATGGGGAATTAACCCGACATCACCACTGGACTTTGTAAGCGTGAACAAACTGCATGTGTAAGCAAAGCCACATGGCTCGGCTTATCTTCTAGGAGCTGCTCCGAGTCTGAAGGAGAAGGATGTTTTTCATGTGAAGATTCATTCCTTCAAAGCTAAAGAGTTCTGTAAACAGCCCTCAATCTTTACATCAAGCATAAAAAAGTTTACTGGTTTTTATGAGTTTACTTTTTTACATGTACATGTACATATATTATCATAATTACGTCTATAGCAGTTTAGCCACACACATTCTTGCTGAAGTTATAAGGAGTGTTTCAAACTGTATTGCTTAAGGATTAATACAGGGCAGCTAATCAAAAAAGGCACACATTAGTTTAATTCTGAGGCTAAAAACAAGTTACATACAAATGATAAACTGTTTAACCATTGGGATAAATTTTGGCTGTTTTTGAAATGAATGTTGCCTTTACATAGCATATAAAAATGTTTATCATGCCAATGTTTTGTATCTTTTTTGAGCACATGCTCTCCTATATGACTGACAATTATTTTACACTTTTTGATATACTGTATCCACATACTGCAACCAAAAAACATAAACAATAACCATACACTCAGATTTTAAAATGTTTACTGTTAAAACAACCATTCTATGTGAAGCCTTTTTAAGAATTATAAAGGTTAACATGTACTGTAAATGGAAATGTATATGGGTAAAAATTATGATCAATTGAAGCTACAACAAAAAGCAGGCATGAGGTTAGTCTTGGCAGGTCCTGCTGCATTGTGTGGCTTCCTCGAGGGGGCCTCACCCTTTCAGCTTTGCTACTTTTACGATTGTGTAAATATGAATTTTAAATTGAATTTAATGACCACAGCTCTGTTTTTACTTTGTCTGTCAATGTCAGATAAATACTAGCATAGACTTTCAGGACGGAAAGTTTAGATAGAAGCTGATGGCAATTCTTGAACCCGCTGTGTGAGATAAATATACAGCACTGATTGAAGCAAACTCAAGTCCTTACATATCACTATTAATTATGTTTTTTAGCTGAGTTTCACACTGTTAGGTTTTCAAGCATAGCAAAATAACTAGTTGTAAATTAACTTCAGCAGTCTTTTAACTATGCAGATTTGACTGTGGACCACCCTTAGCGCCCTCATTAGTCAGGAGTGTGATCGTTGATGTCAGACTTTCTGCAGGAATGTGGCCTCATCTATCTCTGCGTGTTGGTAGACGAACCACAACAAATCACCGGCCGCTCTCTGACCATCCCGTCCAGCACCCTCCCCCATACACCCCATACTGCCTGCTGCCTTTCTTACAATGTGCTGCTGTGTGGAGCGGCCCACTGCTATTTGACTGCTGATGGATTGCGTTTATCCACTCAGCTGACGTTCATTCCACCCACTAGAAAAGGCAGCAGGCTGCAGTGCAGAAGACTGAAGCAGGACGCTCTCTTCATTTAGCTCTTGTCTGTTTCCATCTGGGTGTGAATGAGAAGATGCTGCCATACTCTGTTTTATTCTGATCACATAAAGGTGGCATGAAAGTGGGCGTACAGTGTGCAGTGTATTTTGTCTGTACTGCTGATTTATACAGAGAAAGCACACAGACCTCAGATGAACAGTTGTATGAACAGTCCTCTGAGGTATATACAGAGCTGTTCGCAGAGGTTTCAGATCCCATTCATCCGTTATCTTCTGTTTAATCCTCATCAGGGTCATGGTTAGTCCTCTACCCCATCACTGGGCACAGGGCAGGGCATTACAGACTATAATAGCAAAGCCCAGGACAGGGCACCAATCCATCTCTGGGTGAACACACTCACGCAAACAATTTAGAGTACCCAATTTACCCGACTGCCATGTTTTCAGACAGTGGAAGGAAACCCTGCAGACATGGGGAGAACGTGAAGTCATTTAAGGCATTGAACTGGTTTTTATTGTTTATTTTTATTGTTATTGTTAGTAATGTGTCATTGTTATGTAAATTCTGCTGAAATTCTGTTTTTTACTGTAAGCATGAATGAAATAAAGTCAAAGTCAAAGTCAAGTCAAAGTCCAGAAGGGGACTTGAACCTAGGTTTAGGCTCTGGGTGACCTTTTCTATAATGTTGATGTTCTGGTGAAGCCATTGTTTTGTTGATGTGGTGGTATACTTTGGGTCATGCTGAAAGGAAAAATTAGTCTTCACTTTTCTAAAACTGACTGAAAAGTGGAAATGTTCATAATTCTGTCCATCATAAGCCCCAGTTCTGACTGAAGAAAGCCAGTCCACCACCATCCTTCACTGTATTGTATCCTTTTGGCAATGTTTTGTGGGTGTCCTGACCATTAAAAAAGACAGTGAAAATTATCTAACAAACCATGCAGATTACAGTCTTGTACAACTACACAGTGCATCTCTATGGTCAGTGGAGCTGATACAATGGACATGTGTTTACCTAATGTTTGTGCCAATGAGTGTATATTTACTATCAGAGTATTGCAATATTAAGTTTTGGATACATTATCAAACACAGTATTGATAAGAATTAATAGTTTACATGCTGCTCACATTTTTATATGGACTCTATTTGCTGCTACCATTATTATTATTATTATTATTATTATTATTATTATTATTATTATTCCTGTTTCACTACTGTCACCATATTAGTACCTGAACACTACAATAGCTTCATGACTGTCTATCAATAAGTTTAAGTTGACCACATAAGGATGGGTTACCCCATGTGGTTCCGTAATAGAGTTTACCTTGAGTGTGTGTGTGTGTGTGTGTGTGTGTGTGTGTGTGTGTATATATATATATATATATATATATATATATATATATACACCTTTTGACTTTATGACAACAATTAGTCTTAC
>BRDA01010182.1:100395-140335 GCA_036984385.1 Crenuchus spilurus
TTACGAGGATTACAGAGGAGACGATGGAGAGAGAGCCGCTGTCTGTCGCGGGCCGCCTCTGTTCCTCCCTGATCCGTGGTGCAGGCCACGCCTCGCGTCCCGTTGTTTTTCCCAGGCTGAGCAACAGTGCAGCACCTTTGCTTAATGAGGTTTCTTCACGACTAGAAATGGATGTGGAGGCCGCGGCTATTCGTTTCCACACAGCTCAGACATTAGTAAGGCTGCACGCATCATTACGCCGTAAGGAAGCACCAGTCTGAAAGTAATTAAATAGAGTTGCATGATAATGGGGAGCCCACAGAGTGAGCTGATGTATGAATCGGAGTGTGATCTTTTTGTGATAATCTCTCTCCTGCTCTTTCTCTCCCTCTCTGTCTCCTTTCTCTTTTTTACTCCTTCTGCCTCTCTTCTTCTTTGTCATTCTGGTAGAGCTCATATGAAACTCATAAGGCTGTAATCTTAAGCTGCTTGGAGGAAGATATCTCTGGAGCCTTGCTCATTTCTTATTGGTTCCTCCAGTCACAGAGTCACTGCGGTGTGAGCGAATGACTGATTATCCAAACAGAGGAGGTCAATAACCTGACAGATGTTAATTTCACCTTTTGATTAGTCTCAGCCTCAGATGACTTAGACACACATGACCATCACATATGTACTGTGCACATTGCTTACATGGGATTCTATTCATTATTCAAATAACATTACTACACTCAGGAGAGATGTCCTGCCTCGAGCGGCTCAGCAGGCTAAGATGCTGACTCTATGACCAGAGGATTCCGAGTTTGAATCCCGGCCATGCTGTTTGCCATCAACAGCCGGGGTCCAAGAGAGCAAAAATTGACAGTGGTCTCTCTGGGCAGGTAGATGGCGCTCTCTCTCCCTATCACACATTGCAATGTCCACTGGCTCAGACATCTACTGATTGGTCCATTCGGAACTGGGAATCCTGCGCTTTCCTCCGAGCGTGTTGGCTCCCCAGTGATGGTGTATCAGCAGATGTTAGAAAAGAGGCGGTGGCTGCATCACACGCAGTGGAGGAGGCTTGTGCTTGACTTCACCCTCCTAGAGTCAGAGACATTACAAAAGTGATGGGGAAAGTCCTAATGGATGGGATGAGTGGATTGGATGGGCTAATTGGCTACTACTACATTGGGAAGGGGATAAAAATGGTAAAAATAAATAAATAAATAAATAAAAATGGAAAAAATAAATAAATAAATAAAAATGGAAAAAATAAGTAGTGATGTCCTGCATGTGAATGTGCTGGTTTAACTAGTTATAAACCCCCCACATGGCAGTCTGTAATACTAGTATCTTCAAGTGTGCTGTCGTTGGACATTTGGGACCAGACTTTATTCTTACATGAGCATTCAAGAGAATTCTTAGTGTTCCCTGTAAATTTTATAGGACACTGTGGGTAGAATTGCACCAACTCTACTTACTTTTTGTACACAATTCTATGCATAAAGGCTTTACTATGTCTTTTGTTGTACTCACTAATTAGTATCAAAGTATAGTCTTACTAACTTTTGTTTCAACAGCAATATTTTGACTCATTATGACCAAGGTAAACTTGCTGGATTCTGCTTTTAGGCTTTCGTTTAAGCTGGTGCTTGACATTCAGTGTGGTTAAAAAGCTGGTCATCCAGCTGAAAACATACCCTATATAGCCACATTTATCCTTTTATTCAGTTCATATATTTGACATATATATTTGTGTTTATCTGTTTCCATGTGCCAGCTGAACATTTAACAACATTTCTAAATCTTTATAACAGTACAGCAAGTTAACAATAATTCTCACTTCTGTCTGTGTAGCTTCGTATATTGGTGCTCGAAATAGTAGGATAGTAGTCAGTATTTAGCATAATTTAGTCTTGTTTGAACCGCGAGTGAGAATAGAAGTCCATTATAGTTATTTCTGTAAGTGTGCTCATAGCACACTAAGGCTGTGTTCACATTAAAAGCCTCATTACTCAATTCTGATTTTTTGTTCATATCAGATTTGGCTATATTGACAGTTCAATTCATAAATGTAAGTGACCTGCATGCATGCACACATTGATACATTTTGCAGTCACCACGAATGATCGAACAAACTATATGATGAGCTGTCTTATCTGTACAGGGTTGCCAGGTTTACAGAATTGCAGTTGCCGGTAAAACTTCAGAGCTAGCAGGATGCAGGGTTTTTGCACTAAATAGAAAAGAAAATGAATGATAAAGATTAGATTTACTTACTAAAGCTTCTTCAAATGTCTGTGATGAGAAACTTTCAATTTTGGGCTAGTGTTAGTTTGAGTAGTGCAGTTTTCTGTAAGACAATGAGTAGGAGGATTTGGGGGATCTGGCAACCCTGTATTAGTGACACTGATTGTATTAAAACAGGTAAAACAGATGTGTTAGTATCTGATGTGTGATGATGTTTAGCTCAGGAGGACAGTAAACGGGTGGTGAACTGGACCTGATCAGGTGGAAAAGGTGAATGATAGCCAGTTGGCTGCGGTTTTAGCAGCTCTGTATGTAAACAGGAGTGAAGCCAGCAATGGCTCAGCAATAATTGCATGCGTACAGGCAAAAAGACTGATCTGACCAGTCACATTCAGTTGCACACTCATAAATCAGATATTTATCTGAACTACATATGAAATTGACTCAAATCTGATTTGACATGTCCAGAGCCCTTAAAAGATCAGTTCTGAGCCACATTAAGGCAACACATCTGAATTGAGTCACTTGGTAATGTGAATGTAGACTGAATGGATTTCTACTGTTTCTGTTTTAGCTCTTTGCATGCAGTTGGTTCTGCTTAGGGCTTGCTGTAAATATTTAGTCACTACTAGCCTCTACGTACAAACTAGTTTGAGTGGTGCAGCCCATTTGGAAACTAAGGAAACACAAATGCTATAATTAGCCTACATCTGAACTTGCTGGAGCCCCTGGTTCTGTGGATGTTGCTCTCGTTTGTGTTTTCCATTTCCACCGGCTTACGTCAGTGTTGTTGAGTTTATGATTGACTGTATTGGCTGTTTTTTTTTCATGAAAACTCTGATTTTACATACCACATTCTAACTTCTAGCCTGTCAGTCATTTTTTATGCCACCATATCATGGTTCATTGAAAATTTCTCAACACCTGGACCACTGGTTTTCACACACTGGAATTTTCTGACCTTGAACGGTTTGAATCTCAATGTGCTACAGTGCCTTGGTCGGTTCTGATAACACCTACTTGGTTCAGTTTGGGACATCTTGAGCATGTAGCTATGCTTCAGTAGCGGAAAGTCGGCATTGAAGGAGCATATGCCACGTTCCTCTCCAGGGGTTTGAAAACACAGAGCAGTGAAAATCTCTGGTTGTTCCATCTCTGCATAAAACCCCATCTGCAGACAGTGCTCCCCCCGCCAGCTTCGGGAGTCATTAGCTATGGAAAACGTGTTAATTTACTTTGGGGGTTTTGGAAGAACACTGAGCCTGCACTTGCTGTTCCCAGCGGTGGCATGTTTGAGCAGTGCATTGTGGGATTGTGCCGAGACAGCAAGGAGTAAAGGGGAGGCGCTGATGGTGGGTTAACGCTGCTCATCTGTGATTAATGCTCTCTCTTTCACCTCCCGCCCTGTGCACTTGTGAGGTCCGCCGTGTTGCTATGCGCCGTTGTCCACCAGCCTGAACCTATTACTGCTGATGTAACCCTGCGGATGAGGGGAAGGAGCCCGTTCTCCAAAGCCGTGCATCGTCCTCTCTTCTGGAAAATTAGACTCGCACCTTAAACAAAAGGCGGCACTCTTCATGAAACAAATGGACTGTAATATCACACATTTCGCTGACAATCAGCCGCACTGCGAGGGCTCCTTTGTGTGCTTTTTCCTGAACCGATACCTCATATTCATTTGCAGGAGTCTGCCCCTAGGCACCAAGGAACTGTTCCTGGGCAGATTTCTCCTTCACAGAAGAAAAGAGAAAGAACACTGTCTACCACGTATGCTCACTCACTCGTTTTCTCTCTCACTCACTCACTCTCATACACCCACATACCCACATTCACTGCCTGTCCAAATTCGGTGACACCTGCATTGGTTTACAAAATTGTAAGTGCACTAGCACTGAAAATGTTTCTGTTTTCTAACCTTCTAATATTCTATTATTAATGAAATAATTTTTAATTAATACATGAAATCAGTGCAAATGATATCAGTGTAACAACTGGAGTGAAATGAATCTTCTAACCAGTCATTCATCAATCAGCTTAAATATCGCCACAAAGTATTTGGTATGTGCTCCCTTTTGGCCTTAACCCTCAGGAGCCAGCAATCATGCCAACGTTATCAAATCAAATGACTAGTTCAATTCCTGTTGAGCATTTCCATAAATTTCCTTCAAATGTGTGGAAAACAGTGTTAGGTAAAAACATGGATATCTTTTTAATTTTAACGTAGAAATCATATTTACGCATAAAAGTAGCGAGGCGGGAGGGGCAAGATGCCCGCAAGGGAGTCAAGCAGTTTAGTAAGACCAGTCAACACTGCTAAGAAATGGGCAACATCTAAGAACTTCCTTTTCAATCTTCAGATCTCCTCTTACTGAGCCATCTCTACTTCTTGACAATGCTGTGGAGCTCAGCACATAGCCCCTCCCCTTCCCCCTGTCCTGTGCACTAACATAAATGCCCCCTGGTTGCTGATTGGCTGGAACAGTGCTGTGGTGCTCTACCAGAGCCACTTTGTTTCCCATTTACAGAACCAGGGCTGTGTACACACCAGCTTTTTCCCCTGGCACTCAAAATCAGTGAACTGTGGAGATATTTGTTACATTTTAAAGTGCAATAAAATCACTAGCGTGCCTGACAGATCATTATTTAAGCAAAACATGTCCTCATCCCAAAAAGATACTTTGATGAACACAGAAGTGCTATTGAATTCATGTTTTATAACAGTGGTCAGCCTCAGCATGAGGCACAAGTGCTTCCATTAGCCAAGCCTATAAAAGCACTACTCACATCATAGCCAGTGGAGAGCTCTTCTGGTTAAAGACTTAACAAGGGGGCTTTTCTTAAGCTTTTGGAGTGATGGGGAAGCTTCCTTACAGTAGGACATTATTGTATAACTGACCGGTAAGTGGAAGCTTTAGCGAACTCGTTGTTGAGAGAAGAGATAGGCTTGTATTTTACAGTGTTATTATTACACTAGAAGAATTCTTCATTGCATGGGCACTGGGATTTTTTTCCCCCCTGTTGGATACCACGGGTGTCAGCTGCCATGGCGATGTAGCGCACCGTATGCTAAGCAGAAGTCCCAGCTAGTTCCATTCACTGTCAAAGCACAGCTTTTGTATTTATACACCGGCCTCTAGCAAGCCCACCTAGATGACAGCGTCCTGCCAGGCTGGTGGAAGTAGTAGCGTCTAAAGCAGACAGCTGGAGGAGTGTATGTCGCCTCCTCTACTCACACACTCACATGCACACCGGTGTCTGACCAATATGGAAATACTGTATAGTCACCGATACTGATTTTTAACTCTTAATAACTGATGTCTGTTTAAATGCCTTACTGTTAGGATAAATCATTACCTATTTATTAGTTGTCATGACATGCCTATGTAGCCTAACAGCACCCTAAGCTACACTGTGTCCAAATGTTTGTGGACACCCCTTGTAACACTCTACACAAAAGATGGTTCTTCAAGCTTAAATTGTTCTTTGCATAGTAAAATGGTATCAATTAAGGATGCCCCTAACACGGTTCGTCATTTTTATAATAATTATAACATTAATAACTAAACTATTTCCCAAAATAAGTCTTGTAGTTAGTCAGAAGTGTCTGTTTTTAATAAGTTGGTTTGGCATCATTTGGTTTAATAAAATGAGTTTAATTGGCTTTTTGTTTATATTTGTATATAAAACAAATGTTAGACAATAATATATAAATATGTATGAAGATGCATGTGTTACATTATTACTAATATTTAATAAAATGATGAAAATGTCTAAAATGAATAATGTAAGTCAGATGGATGTTTTGTGTGTTTAATGTGAGTGTCAATCAATCAATCAATCAATCAAAATATAGCGCTTTTTACAATGGACATTGTCACAAAGCAGCTTTACATAATCAGTATCAGACATTTTGATTCTAAGCCCAATGTGAGCAAGCCGAGGCAACAGTGGCAAGGAAAAACTCCCTCAAGGCTGGAGGAAGAAACCTTGGGAGGAACCAGACTCACAAAGGGGATCCATCCTCCTCTGATCAAACTACTGATACTGGTAGAGATTTACATCCTTAGTTAAATGTAACATGCAGTAAATGTAGTAGCATTAGAGCTTCAGTCCGATCATTGCTAGTAGTAGATGTGTGCAGCAGGTCTGGTGTCAACCGCAGGAAGACCCACTCCGGAGCGGAAGGAATTGACCACAGTAGGTGTAGCAGCGCGGGTGGTCAGTTGTGGTCTGCAGGTGAAACAGCCATCGAATACCTTCAGTGGCCTTTTCCTCAGAAAAGAGAGAAGAAAACAAACAGCAAACAGAAACAATTAGGCTGAGTGCAGTAGAAAACATGGGTGAATATTTGGATCCAGATGGCATCTGATCTGACTGGAAAGAAGAAAACTAGAGGGAATATAGATATTAGAGCGTCATCAGAACAGACAGGTATCCATCCATAACGCCATCATCAACCTCCAGCATGTTGGCACAATATCGCAGAGTATCTGAGATTTCCGCAACTCCTCATGTTCATGAAGTCCTGTAACGACAATAACTGGAAAGGAGAGGTTAATTACAAAAAGCTCATTGGCTACAGACACTGAAACACTTCACATTTCTTCTGGTAATGGTGAGACGCTCCCTAACACTGCAGCCGCCAGAGCACAAACACAAAGCTAAGTGGCTGTACTGTGGCTTCATCATAATAAGTGTAGTTTAGTAAATATTGTGCTTGTAGTTTGTTGTCTTCTTTCATTTCATCACTAAAACTGTAACTGTGCTGAATTCTGAATGTCATAGGAGTGTCCAATATTAAACCAGTAAAGTTACAGTCTGGTTCTTGTCTACGGCCAGGAATTTAAAAAGTCATTAAAAATGTAATTTTTGGTATTGATTATTCAGACCTTCCTCTCATTCGGCTGAACACCGAATGTATTTGTTTTTGCCATATTGATTCATTTTGGCTGCCAAATATTTAGTGCATCTCTAGTACCAACTGATAATGAAAGTGTTGTGTAGGGTTCTATAACTGTATACATTGGTATATTTGGTTGTCTACTATTGTATGACAACTGACATGCACCTACAAATGCATCATTTGTACTAAAACAGGGGTCAACAGTCCTGGTCTGGGAAATCTACCTCCAAAGTTTAGCTGAATCCTTAATCTAACACACCTGCTCCAGCTAATGAAGGCTTTCAGGATCATCTGAATTTCTCACGTTTTTGGACCTGAACACTCCAGGGTGATAGGTCTCCAGGACCACGAATGGGCACCCCAAGGTTACATTGATCCTGATGTACAAGATCAAAACATTTGAGATTTCTCATTTCTACCTTCACTGTCTATTGAACTGTAATGTTTGCAGATGTGCAGCCAACCAGTACGTCTTAATAGCTGACCAATGTAAGGCAGAAGCTAATATACACACAAACTCTCCTTTCTCCAGCGTGGTCTGCTCTCAACAGGCCAGTGTCTGCCCAGACATCCCTAATGAATTAGCCTATTACAGTCCAGCTCAGCTGATGAGCTTTTGAGTGCATTTTAAATGACACTCGTAATCAATCAGGCCTTGTTTAATTACAGTACGTTGCAGCAGCGTTGCTGTTGTACCGTAGCTGCTTCACAGTCTCGATTGTGAGTATGTAATTGTTTGGAGAAAAGCTTAGTCCAGGGCCCATTAGTTGCCAGATGAAAGCACTGGGCCCCTCTCAATTCAAGGCTTCTCGCTCCCTCACCCCCTACTAAAGCTCTTTGATTCATATTTACTTTATTAATAATCACGCTTCCCTAGTTTGTATGTACTGTGTTGTTTGGTGTGTATTCAGAGTGCTGATTGAGTGGTTGGATTTGCATAGAATCTAGTGTGGTTGATTCTCCTCCTGCTCCATTTCCTCCATGGAGCTCCTTTCATGCTTATTTTCCCTCCACACACACATCCTGATTGGTCAGGAGATGAGCCTACCACACATTCATTTCAGCTTGCTGAACCTGCTTCTCTCTCTCATTCCGGTACCCATTGTTCCGAGTTATGTGCGGCTGTGATAAGAAAATGAAGAGATGGGACATCTTCAGAGAGATCTTGGAGGGAAAAAAATGGCTCCCCAGTCAAAGGAGGAAGACAAACATTGGACCAATTTGGACGAAATGTTTGCAGGACAGCTGAAAAATAGTGCTTTCAAGAGAGCCAATGTTCTAGAAATAAGAGCAGAAATCTGACAAGCTAGTTTATATAAAAAACTAAGCGTATATGAATGCCATACCTGCATTCACAGGAGTCTGTTTTTAACCTTTTTTCCACTGTGTTCTGATATTTCTCAGTTCGATATGCTTCATGGTATATCAGTCAAACCCAGAAGAGTTAGAAGTGAACTTTTGACGCCAGCCCTGGAAATTATTTGAAAGTGAAGGTAAAGTTGGTGCACTCTCCTTCCAAACATTATATCAGCCCAGTGCACACCCCCACATGGACAGCTGCTCTTGCACTGGACACCACTGTGGAGGGGAAAATGTCCTCCTTTCAAGATAGCTAAAATATATCACTTTGAAGGGAGCCAGTGTTCTACCACAAAGAACAGAAATCTGACAAGATCCCAGCCCCAAATATTTTTTGAAAGTGAAGTTTGTGCACATTCCCCTCTGGACTATGTATGTTCGGTGGGCAACACTGACCCCCCAGGAGGGATGTTGACCATTTGAACCCCCTGCAGGATCTGGACAGCTGCCTCAGGCTTGTCCGCCAACAATTTTACCCATAACCAGCTGCTTATTGCTGGCAGGTATGGACAACTAAAGACTATAAAAGCTGATGTCCCATTATCAGAGAAGTGTTTTATCATTACCTGGACATTCTTTAAGAGCAGTGTTTACCCTATGTGTCACGTTTACCTTTCATATGCTCACTTCATTAATCCATCCGTGTTAGTTTATTTTACTTGAGGCCTGACAATAAAAAAACTACCATATCTTCCATGCCTCATTTATCATTATGCAAAAAATCAGTCACTGCCAGGCCTGTATGGAAAACAATTTCTTAAGCTGTCAGTGGGTGACTCTTGCCCGAGGAAGAGAAAGTATCAGTTTTGACAGGGCCCTACACCCAGAGGGAAGAGAATCAATTGGCCTCATTACATGTCAGTCCCCATAGACACGCATGGAAAGCCATAGTCTAGGCCAATTGCAATCCTATGCTAATTGTGCTGGAGAAGGTGAGTCACGCTCAGCCGCTCTCTCTCTTTCAGCAGAGGTCAGTCCGGCAGGCCGCAGGAACATCAACTCCACACCACACTCCCCATGGATCCTGTTGAAAGTCTATTTATGTTTCGTTTGGTCCATCCCTTGACCTCCCTGCTTCTCGCGCTTGTTGGGGGCAGTGAGGGGGGCGTGATTGACGGCAGGGCTGATATCATCAGCAGGGCTGATGTGCCGGAGCGTTTCCTCTGATCAGGAGGGGAGATCAGACCTCTATTTCTGAAGCACCACCAGCCACGCATACAAGCCAGCCACCAGACGAGAGCCACTTTTATTCCCCCCGCTTTAATAATGAGAGTCTGCCTGACGCTGGAGTAATCAGAGTGACTGGACTGCTGAGACAGCCCCTAAGAGAGAAAGAGTCAAAGAGAAGGGGGATGGGAAGAAAAAAGAGCACTTCACCCTTTATATTATTCACAGATGAATGAATGTTGAAACATGCAGGACTGAACCCCCTCACTTTAATCCCCAGCATCTCCCTCATCTCTGGCTTGTCTTGACTTAAAATGATCCTGAATTTGCACAATTTAGCTGAAATATTCAGTCAAGACATGGACATTGATCTCCAAAAGGCATACAGTTAAAGATGACACATTTCATATTTATGTTTTAAGCAAGATTATCTTTTTATTTCCATCCTTTACAGAGTCAAAATAAGAAAAAAAGGGAAAGGGTCCAAAGCATATCAACCCCATTCCCACCCCTAGAATATACAGTTGCTGTTACACCCTCTACACTGGACACCAAGTAGTCTCCTCCTTTCAGAGCAGTGAAAATATATCACTTTAGAGGGAGTCAGAGTTCTAGCACGAAGAGCAGAAATCTGACAAGATGCCAGCCCCAATATTTTTGGAAAGTGAAAGTAAAGTTTGTGCACATTTCCATATGGTCTGTGTATTTTCAATGGGCAGCACTGACACCCCACCCCACCCCACCCCAGGATGGATGTTCACTGTTTGAAACCTATTCAGGTTCTTGATACTGCCTCAGGCCTGCCATTCACTGAGATTTTACCAATAACCCGGCAATTCCCTTTTCAAAGCAGTAGTTTAGGACCTGGATGATCTGCATTTAGCAACACCATCTTTAGCCAGTATCACAGCTTGTTAATGCTTTCTGTAAAGTATTTCAGTTCTCGTTTGTGAGATTTTCACCCATTGCTCCTTATAAAAGACTTATGGTTCTGTGAGGTTATTGGTCATCTTGCATGCACTGAGGTCAATCCACAGATTTTTGTTGATTTTTAGGTTAAGGGACTGTAAGGGTCATAGCAAAACATTCAACTTGCACATTTTGAGGGAGCCAGGAATGGATTTAGAGGTCTGTTTGTTTGTTCAGTGTCCCATTTGCTTTTTTTACCTTGAATAACTTTAATATTAATGAAGAAATCTCAAAAATACTTTGTATTTGGACGAAATATATCTCAGTCTGTGTGAAAAAGACTGACATGCATGATTACGGGTAGACAGGTGTTGGTTTCTAATGACTAATATCTGCGGATGTCGGAGTAGAGCCCGTCCAGGCACCTCCATCTGTCTGAGAAGATATTTTTTGTCCAAATATACTGTACCTTTGCTCAGTGCATCCAAAAAGTTCTGTTCATGCCAACGATGCATGATGCTTGTTTAGACGTTGTGTTGCAACTTCTTGCTGAATATTGTGGTGAGGATGCAGGAAAGGTTGTCTTATATATGCATAAACACAAATTGGCAGTGCATAGTGGTTGTGAGAGGAGAAATGTTAAATGCTGTAAATGTAAATATAGGTGGTGTGTTGTCCTGAGTGGCTGTGTATTTGTTAAATACATAATATGCTTCATTGTACTCCACGTGCCTAATGTGTAATGACAAATGCTATATTAATCCAAACCACACTGTCATAACCATCACATACAGTGTGTTTGTTTAAAAAGTTAACAGAATATGTGCTTGCACATCAGTTATGTTTGTCTGGCTCATAAAATAGCTTTGCTGAATGCTGGCTTTGGGTCAGGAAGAGTTTAGATAATGGATAAGTGTGCTGTGGTGGAGAGTAAACACTGCTTATGCTAGCAGTAACTGTAACTTACCTGTCTCCTTAACCTGCTCTCCCATATAACATCTCCCATCTAGTATCATGTTCCTTGTCTGTCCCCTGTGGATGCCATCTTTAAATCAGGTTGTCTATTGCTGTATTTGTCAAAATTGCACCTGAAACACTTTTGCCCTGTGGAAGAAAATGTCTCTTATGTGTTACGAAGCAGCCATTACTGTGCAGGATCCTTGCAGAGTTCACCGAAGCAATTACCCCATATTCGCCAAGGGTCCGATTCTGACCTCTCGACCCCTACTCTGTCCCTGATCGCACATCCATTTTCACACACACCCATTGTAGGAAATGAGCCGGCACATTGAAAAGCCAACAGTGTAATAGTCTGAACATCTGACCACATGATAATCATTCTTTACGAAACGCTTCAGTGCATCGGGTTTAAATTTCACTTTGATTCAGTTTGATTATTGAAGTCTTTTTAAAAGTACAGAATAAATCATGTAAATGTATCTTATTTATTCAAGCAGTACAGGGAAACAAGTGTACATGATTTAATGGGAATTAGCATCTGATATTATTAAGCCAGTTCATTTGCATGTAATTCAAATCATATTTTTTGTAGTCGATCAGTCAAGACATCCTGGTAGTCCAAATTTGGCTTCTTTTGTTTAGAATATTGAGCAAATAGTGAAGTCTTTAGGCCCCAAGTGATTCAGCAGGCTAAGACACTAACACTATGACCAGAGGATCCAGAGTTTGAATAATGGTCATGCTGTTTATCATCAACAGCTGGCACCAAGAGAGCAAAAATTGGGGTGGGTAGATGGTGCTATCTCTCCCTATCACTCTCAAACTGCAATCTCTGCTCGCTCAGGCATCTACTGATTGATCTATTCAGAGCTGGGAATCCTGGGCTTTCCTCCAAGCACTTTGGCTCCCCAGTGAATCAGTGTATCAGTGGTAGTTTGAAAAGAGGCGGTGGCTGTATCACATGCAACAGAGGAGGCTTGTGCATGTCTTCACCCTCCTAGAGTCAGGGACAGTGCAAAAGTGATGGGGAGATACCTAATGGATGGGATGGGAGGATGGGATGGGCTAATTGGCTACTACTACTTTGGGAAGGGGATAAAAATTGGCTATATATATATATATATGTTGTTTTTTCTATACATCACCAAAACCTTTCCCACCTGAAGGCTTATGGACTAGTCTCAGTGTGAGTAAGGACATATTATCTTAACACATGAAGAAACAAAATAAAACCACTAAATGATAATGATGCTGATCTGCCATATACTATTAAGTTTTAATCCTTGATGACCAAAATGCTTTACAAGTATTGTCCTTTACAAAACACAGATACTGATTTTCTGTTTTACTTTTGGAGCTTATTTTGAATCCTGCAGAACTTATAAAAGTTTTTTGGAAAAAACATCACCAAAACTTCTTTCAACCTTCTCAAACCTCACCCAGATGTTAAGATTTCACAGACAGGTCAACGTGGTTTAGGACATTGGTTCCCCATGGAAATTTCTTCATAACCTCCACCCTGGACTGACATAGGTTTGCATGGGACCCACATGCCCCGGACATTTGTGACCTCCACCTTGGACCCAAGTGTGACAAGGGACTCATTACTAGAACACTGATGATTTGTTCTTCACAGTTGATCCAATTCTAGAGCTGCTTTATAATCAGGTCTAGTATTTCAAACTTGAATTTCTACCTTCAAGCTGGTGTACATTTTCCTCCCCATCACTCTTAACTCCCACAATCACCTCCTGCCCTGTCCACAGCCTGTGTGAGGCTCATCAGAGCAGCATGCTGTAATGAGTGTGTGTATCCTACACTCGGCATGGAGGTCAAAACTCACATCTGCTGTGTCCTCTCCCGGGTGGACGGATATTAACTGGGCTGTCGTTCTGCTTTTGGGGAAAGGGGAAGTAAGACCACTCAGACCACTTCTGCACTCCAGCACAGGCCCATACCTGCTTTTCAGACGGCATTTTTTGAGAGATCAATGAAAGATTGTCTGAATGGATTACAGTGAACAAAGAACAATTATGCTCTTAGATGGAAGAGTCGGCTTTTACAGTGGCCGATCAATCCACACACAGTGGAGCTCAGAGCTAAAGGCCACATAATGAATTATTATCAAGTGAAGGAAAGCATCTCCGCAGAAACCAATACAAATTAGCCGAGAATGCCAGGGCTGAATTAAGCTGAAATGCTTAAGTGCCCATGCAGAACAATATGGCTTTATTTTGGTGATAATCCAATACAAAATTCCTTTATATGAGTGTGTGTGAGCTGAGATATAATGATTCTCTGATGTTATTCTCTTTTCTGATTAAAGTACGTTTTGTACATCATTTGGAAATCACAGTCTTGGAGACAATGGAGACAATGCTAGATAGCCTCCATGCCATACCTCATTAATGCAATTATTAGAGATAAAGAAGCCCCAGCCCAGTATTGATTACATAAATGAACATATTTGTCAAAAGTGCAACATTTCTGTATTATATGTTTGATCTTATGAAATATTCTAATAATTTGAGATTCTGGATTCTTGTTTTCATGAGCTATAAACCAAACTGATCAACATTAAGACAAAAAGCTTATGCATAATGAATATAGAATGAGTTAGTTTTTTTATTAAATTTTGAACAAAAATAAACTTTTTAATTGCTATTTTTTTTACTTTTATTATTATTATTATTATTATTATTATTATTATTATTATTATTATTATTATTATGTGTGTAGTGTTCATTTGTTTATAGTTTTTTTTTTTTTTTATTCCTAAAAACTCTGGAGCTTAAGGATACGGAATGTCAGTGGTTCAATCCCCTGGCAGGTCATGACTGAAGTGCCATTGAGTAAGGCACCTAACCCCCAATTGCTTCCCGGGTGCTGTGGATCAAGACTGGCCACCACTTTGGGCAAGTGTACTCACTGTCATCTAGTGTATTCAGTAGTGTGTGAATTTCACTACACAGATGGATAAAATTCCTATGTGTGCAAGGACATTGGCCAATAATAGTGCACTTTATCATTTTAAGTGACACTGGGTTGTAAAATGAAAGTTTTCCATTAATAAACATAGTTTTTTTTAGATTGACTAGCATGTGAACCAGGAAATATCCATGTATTTTAATTTGAAAGATACAAATATCATCTTAGCTCTAGCTGACCAAGACTGCTAAGGCTGACAGTTGACTGGGGAAAAAGAGGCTATTGCTGCTGCTGTTTAAGTCCTACTGAAGTGGAGAATGGTCCAGCTAGTTCCACTGTCACTCCCTGTATATGTAACATGTCAAACGTGAGGCCTATTTAGGAGAACTGCACTGAAAGTGGTTCCCATTGAGGCTGCGAGTCTTTGTGCACAGCCGATAGAGCCGAGTGATACTAGAGGTTGACGTCTCTTTTCGTCCTCTCCTGCTCTCCGCTGTGCTAAGTTTGGGATGGGAGCTGTGTGTCTTCAGATTTATCTCACTCTGCCTCCTGGATTGGATGAGCGCGTTAGATAAAGGACGACCAAACCCTGAGCAGATTTGTGTGTTATCAAAGAGGGCAACAGAAAGGCCTCGTTTTTGTGTGAGCCGAGTGCCGTTACCGCCGTGTCACAGAGAAGCCGATTTTCCCCTATGGCTAAGTGCCTGCTCAATTGTGAAAGTGGAAAATTGGGTCTGATGTGTTGTTTGGAAATCAAAGTAGTCACGATGAAAGTGTGGGCTTTACTCGTTTTGTGCTCGGCATCACTGTGGGAATTCTACCGTTTGTCAGCAAAAGTGCTCTTGGTGCATTGCATTGATTTATGGATTGTGGCGCTTTAGAAAGACACGGGCGGCTGTAGACAGTGCTAAAGACCATTAAAGATCATCATCGGGAGGTTCTGGTTTGCAAAGCACAAGTTTTAATCAGGGTATTCCTACCGCTGCAGTTTCTCTTCCAGCAGAGCAGCCAAATTGGAAAATCAGCCACACTAATTCACATATATGCTCAACTCAACTTCTGAGTTTAGCCTCTCGTCCTCATCCTAGCGTGAAGCTTTTTTTCCCATAAAACTCCGTCTAGACACTTTTGAAATGGAAGGATGCACCTGAACGATTCCACATTTTTTTCTTCTCTATTTGAATATTTTCAATCAAGAACTGGACAAAATTGTCTGAAATTGGTTCTTCCAGTGCAGAGGTGCCGGTTTGGTTTCAGAAGTGGAGAAGATGGATGAATTAGTGGATTGTGACACAAACTTCCCAAGATTGTGATGTAGCCTTAAGGCTGATTTATACTTCTGAGGAGATATGTGTGTAAGACCTGGAAGGGTTTTATGGGTAATGCAGAATGTATATAGTCTAGGTGGAGAACAGGCAAACTTTACTTTCACTTTCAGAAAAGATTTGGGGCTAGCGTCAAACATTCAGAGCTCAATAACATCAGGCAGGGGTGTTTGTGAATGATGACCTCTTCTTTGTTGGTTGGGTTGCCAGATACTACATAAAACTTGTGTGATGCATTTTCATTTGTATCACAATGAAAACAGGTTAAATTATTGAGACTCCCATAAAAAATGGAAGCTATGTAAGTGTAGCACACAGAAGCTTGTAGAGACCACAACATGCACATTACCAAAAACTCAACCCCATGGTGTACAAATGTGCTGAGCTGTGCATCAAGTGATTGCTGATAATCTATCCAGCAGCATTGGGGGCGGCATGTGAACCCAGCAAACGTTACATTCAAGTATGTTGTCGAATACCTCTGATAATTAGGCTAACTTAACTCTTTTTTGTCTAATCTGTGCCACTTTTTGTCTAATCTGTGCCATTTTTGGCACTTACGGTTCAGTCATAGCCCTGGCAATTCTTTTTGGATGAAATGTCAAGAGTCAGGCTTGACTTGGGTTGTGGCAAGTATTGTGTGACCCAGACATGGGCCAAATGTCATTAGCCAGGCTTGACTTGGGTTAACACACTGTCACATTTAGCAATCAAGGCAGATGCTTGTAGAAAGTAAACAAAGGATTTTGGGGTAAAATGGGGTAATCCCAGGAGAATGGTATAAAAGCAGGTGCAGGTCAGCAGTGTGTAAGCAGAACAGATGGGCATTCCAGAAATCAGATTGAGAGAACAAACCAGGGTCAAACCAGGGAATGCATAAATACATGAAGCAAAAAATGAGAAATACAGAAGAAGATCAAAAACACAAGCAAGACAATCCAGAATAACACTTAATATACAATACTACAAGGTAATGAGGTCAAACAAACAGGTTAAAATACCTTGAGCATGACTACAGACAGGTGTATTGTGTCAGAATTTTGGAGACGCTCTGATTGGCTCTAAGTGTCTCTGACTGGCTGTTAAAGAACTTGTGAGTGTGACTTGCTGATCTGTTGAATTTTGAGAAGCAGAGTTTGCAGGCTGGTTGGAGGAAACAGGTAGCATGACACACACCTGACATCTGGCCCATAAAAGATGGACCTGTGGCTGAGTTGAGGCAGCCAGTCTCAGCCTGAGTCAACTCCATCATTCAAAAGTAGATAAGAGAGTTGGAGATGTGGGCCATATTTGGGCTATTCATTCTTTTTATTTAGCCTTTATATATCACACAAATAACACTGTTAACCTTTCTATTTGTTATGCACATTATTTCTATTATTATTTTATTGACACCATTCCAACTCCAGATTGTTCGATCTGATTGCGTGATCCAGGCTTGTATACAGAATTTTGATCAGATGCACGGTTTTCATAAAAACTTTGTTCACTGGAATCCATTCAAATGTATCCCTAAACTTTTGTCTCAGCATTTGAAATGCATCTAGAAGTCACAATTTTTGAGCTAGACACACTAAATTTTTAAAATTTGTAGACCTAATAGCATAAATTTATGTAATTCCTTTTCGGCCAAATCCGATGTACGGATTTAGTAAAATTCCTGTACGATTTTCCCCCTTTAGAAATTAATATCGGAATGTTCTTAACGATGTTGACATTTAAACCTCAACTGCCTGATTCTCTCACACACAGGAGCTGCACAGGGACTCAGCTGCAGTGTCTGACCTGCTCCTCTTACATTACTTTCCATTACAGCCTGTAAAGCAGTAACACCAGCAACACCTTAGCAACCACCTGAAATACCATAGCAACTGCCTAGAAACACCTTAGCAACACCATTAATTTCTTAGCAACACCTTAACAACCATTTAACAACACCTTGGCAACTACTTAGCAATACCTTAGCAACCACTACGGATAGCATAGTAACACCTTAGCAACCACCTGGGATACCTTAGTGATCATTGTGAGGAATGTTAGCTGTGCAACATCCTGTGTTTCCTTCAGGAAATGCACTTTTCTAGTTGTTTTTGGCTTTCACATACTGTACGGAAACAGAATTGAACAGTTGTTTTTACCATAAAAATAAAAATACAAGCAATTATGAACCTGTCAGGAAGGCATGGAGGATGTGGATGCACAATTGAACTTAACAAAGCTTTATTTATAAAACCAAACTCAAATCTCTTGGCAATGAAACTTAAACTGAAACTTGATGTGGTAACTTGACAAAGTTCATAACGAGAAAATGGTGAAAAAACATTACCGTGGTGACAAACCAAGACTGTGAGACATGAGGGAACCTTTAAACCAAATGTAATCAAACAAGAGATTGGGGAACAGGGCTGTGGAATCACAAGACAAAACAAAGGCGTGACATGGGTGAAGACGTGACAGAATGTAAACAAAATAGCACATGGACACAAGACAGACATGTACAAGGCTGTGATGAGAATCATTTTACAGATCATTCAAAAAGATCTTAAATTATGCTATATACAACCACTTACAGCAAAAAGCAGGAGCGTGGTTCTTTTCTATCCACTTGGTAGTAGTGTTAGCAAGTCCTGCTGCATTATGTGGCCTCCTTCCCATCATGCAGCCATGTAAATATTATTTTTTTTATCAAGTTTAAATAATCATATCTCAATGTTTACTCAGTCTACCAACATCAAACAAAAAGCTAGCATTGATTTCAAGTCAGCTCTTTAAAGGGAGGTGACATCAATGCTCAACACGACTGTATTTTTATTATGTGACGTCTTTAATCAGACATGTGATTTGAAATTGGCTAGCTAGTTGGATATGTTTATTCTGTGTTGGGCTATTTTTTAGACTAATGCTATTTATGTGATACATCACAGTACAATAGCTCATGTAGGTACAGGGTCTGGTTTACTCTTAAGTCCATGTCAGCAGCTAATGCTAATGATGATATTCTCAGCTTTCCTTTGTCAGATTGAGTTATTTTGCCACCAAAGCGAGATCTTGGTTTTCTCTCTTAACACTCATCACTTCTTTTCCTTTATTCACAAAACGAAAAGTGCACAGCAGAGCTCAGAACCCAGTTACTGGATGCAAATGTGTTGTGACAAAGGAGCATGTTTAGGAGCATCCTCTGTCTGCATTGTTTGGTAGATGCGCTCTATGCCTAGAGGTTTAGCTGTCTAATAAGGGTTTTAAAATGGGCTTGCACAGATTCTGTCATCTGGTCTTTCTGTGTTTATGGTCCCAGACTGTTCTACAGGCTGGATGGTAGTGAAATAGAAAAATACACTAGCATGGTTCCAGATATAAGTTTCCGGTGTCATTGCTATTGCTATCTAAAAATATGGCTAGGATACCTTTAAATACATGAAACCCCAAACATTTAGCTTCCATTGCTTACACTATTAGTCAACATGTTAGCCTGTTATTGCTGTGGTGGGGCATGCCTGCAATAGATGAGGAAGCCCATGAAGATGGAAGACTGTGAGCATAGCAGTCAATAAATCTGCAGATTTATATTGTACTTGCTCAACAGATGTTTCGCTAAATTGCTTATATTGACTTAGTAGCATGTGTCTCAAACATCATCATTAACTCGACTAAAATGTAACCACTCTTTACTAGCTGTTCTAGGAGAGTGTGTATGTGTATACACAGTCATATCAGAATATTTTTAGCATCTTTGTCTGATGTCTTGTGAGGGCTGAAGCAGGAGAGAAGCAGGATGTGGAGGTAAAATCCAAACATAAATATTTATTAACAGAAAACACTACGGAGCACAAACATACACTGACCGAGGCTTAGCACGTACATTCGATGACAGACAACCCACATGACACAAAGAGGAGACTTTATAGGGGCAGTGATTGTGTATAAACAAGAGAGCAGACCTGAACAATGACATGACATCACAGGGTGTGGAGACATGATGTAGGATGAACACGAGGAGGTTGAAAACAGACAGGGGCTAGACACTTTGTTTGAAAGTGTACTAATAGTGGACTTATACATTGAGTGCCTTCCAACAGCATCACAGTGGTGCCCCATGGGCCATTGATGCTAGAATGTAATGACAATGCTAGCAAGTGTTGCAGAACAATCATTGCTCCACAGTGGACCAGTTAACCTCTGTAATCAACACAGGAGCAGCATGGAAGGTGTCATGGATCATCAGTGAGTGAACACTCCGAGCCAAGGGTGGTTATTCCCACTATTAGGTGAGTGGTCATCATTTCTGAGAGTGGACTGGACTGTGTATTTTAACCCCAATAAGAAAGGCATTGATATGGACTCCCTCCCAGTATTATTTGAATTTCTCATCCAAGACCGGATCTGATTTGGCTGACCAATACAAGTGTTGATGGAATTGAACAAATCCATATGATGTCTGAGAACTTCAAGGAGAACATCTGGAATCAAACTTAGTTCTTCAAACTAGCTCAAGTAGCTAACTAGCTAACATCTCAAGTTACCTTTTACTGTATGTTTATTTATATTTATTCTAATGCAAAATGAATAGCTTTGAATAATGAGTTTGGATGTCTCATAGTACTATACTGTATGTCCATCAACAACCTGCCATTGGTAGTGTATGCTAAGGTCAAAAGTTGCTGAAATGTTAATTGAAGAGAATTGGCCACACTCTCAGTCTCTCTACCCATTCTCTGACCAGTCCTCAGGCTTTCTGCATGGGTCCCCACAATTTAAAAACAGTAAATATCATCTTACAGGTCCAGCATGGCTGTTAAAGTCCAATAGCATATAATAAAGATTCACTCTGGAGTCAGAACAGAGTGAGTTGGGTCAATACAACTTCAAATATATTCATTACAACACAGTCTGATTTTCATGTACTAAATATCCTGAAGAAAGAACCTTGAAGAACACTATCTCAGTGATACGAATGGCACTGACCAAGTGACCATCTCTTACCTTCTAGACCAGGAATGTCAAACTCCAGTCCTGGAGGCTGGATTCCTGCATCGTTTCGTGATCTTCCTGATCAAACACATTTGATTCAGCTCATCAGCTAATTACCAGGTTTGATCGTATTGTCAGAGCAGAGAAATCACCAAACTGTGCTGGACTCCAGGACTGGAGTTTGACACTCCTGTTCTAGACCCTCTAGAGTGTATTATCTAGCATCTCCATTGGCAAGAATATAAACAGTCATTCGTCTGTGTGAGGAATGTAGGTCTGGAACCACCAGTGGATCCATGGAGCTTAACAGGTTCCAGTAGAACATGCTTTTGCTCATCTTCTCACATCTCAATAACATCTGTGAATGTTGACTGTATTGAGACACATTTTGTAAACCATACAAGTCATAAAAGTGTTTTATCTTTTGTTGTTTGATTACGGAGTATTTAATAAACCCTTGTGGTGGCTGAGAAGCATTGAGAACATCTGGAACTTTGTTCATCACACTAGCTCACAGCATATCAAATGGTTTTTCAGTTGTTATGTTTTACTGTATTTATTTGCATTTATTATAATGTTGTTCTTACAAGTAAAACACACAAGATAAATGGTTTTAAATGACATGTTTATTTGTCTGTAGAGTACTTTTTTTAGGTTAGAAAGACTGTCTTGTCGATGCAACTTGCAATTAATTCTACATGATTAAACGTCACCTAATAATTAAGCATAAACAACTTAGAACCAGATCCTGCAGAGAACCAGGTAATGAGGAGCATCTCTACTCCATGCTCCACATTTACTAAATGATAGCCAAGGACTCAATAAGCAGTCACTCAGCGACAGTAGAACCTTAACTGTGATTAAAAAGGTAAAAAAGTCCATTTAGTGAGCTAAGAGAAATGCCAGTGTGGGACTTGCCTAGCTGCCTGGCTGTGAGCAATGGAGTGGCCTTGCTCGCTCTAATGTATTGCGTCTAATTCTGATGAAGAGCCGGCTGGAGGTGGCCCAGAGAGCTCCACTCTGAAATTAGTTTCTGCTGCAAGGCTGGCAGGCAAACCCAGGTTTATTTCAATTAGGCCAGAGAATGGCTTTTCAGAAGCACTGCACTTGAGCGATTTGTAATGTTTTAACAATAATGTCATTACATGTGTTTCTGAATGGAAACACTATGACGTTCCTCAGGATTGTCTGAATTGATGAACTTTTTTACAGAAAAGTACATGAACCTGCAGTGAATGGTGGGGACACCACTGAAAGATTTAAGCTCTACATTCTTTCATAGCTGCTAACAATTTACAGCTGTGTGAAAAACAAAGTGATTTAAAGGGTTTTAGGTCTCAGGGCATATTAAAATAATATGATTCTTAGTAGGTCTTAAAATTACATAAATACAACCTCAGATGAACCACAACACAGAACAGATTCCACTGTGTCATTATTTATTGAACAAGAATGAAGCCAAACTGGAGAAGCCATGTGTGGATTAAGCAATGAAGCAATAGCTTGTAGAAGCACCTCCAGCAGCAATAACTTTGAAAGAATCATTTACTGTATGACTTTATCAGTCTCTCATATCATTCTGTAAGAATTTAGGCCCATTCTTCTTTACAATGCTGTCAAGTCATTTTGTTGTAGATTTGCTGGTGTGCTTGAGGTCATTGTCCTGTTGTCTGTTCCAAGTTTTAGTTGTCGGATAGATGGCCTCACATTTGACATTGTATACTTTGGTATACAGAGGAGTTCATGGTCACCTTTGTGACTTTAATTGGCCCAGGTCCCGTGGCTGCAAAGCAAGCCTAAATCATCACGCTTCCACCACTCTGCTTGACAGCTAGTATGAGGTGTTTGAGCTGATATATTGTTTTTGGTTTTTGCCAAACCTCTCCATTTGTCTTGTGATTTCTTCAGATGCAACTTGGCAAACTTAAGCTGTGCTGCCATGTAGTTTTTAGAAAGAAGAAATTTTCTCCTGCTAACCCTTCCAAACATGCCATACTTGTTCAGACTTTTCTAATGAATTTGAACATTTAACCTGCTAACTGATGACTGCAGTTAGAGTTTGAGATGTACAGTAGCTCTTGGGTTTTTTACAGTTTCTCTGAGCATTGTACAGTCTGAGCTTTGGGGTGAATTTGCTGGGACATTCACTCCTGGAAAGATTGGCAGCTGTTTTGAATGTTTTCCACTTCTGAATACTCTTTCTTACTGTAGAATGATGGTCTTCAGATTGATTGAAAATGGCATTATGACCCTTCTTGATGGGCAGCAACAGTTGCTTCTGCTTCTGATAATTTTTCTTGGCATTGTGTTATCACAATTTGAATGCTCCAAACCAAAATATCTGCTTTATACAGGTGCTGACAATCAAAAATATGATGTAAAGAACTGAGACCATTGTAGCTAGCAAACCTAGCTTGCTGTTGTATAGCCTTGAAAATAGAATAGTTGAATATTTATGTATTACCGCTGAAGCTCCTGAGCCCAAAAAATAGTATTCAGAGCCTTAGATTATGAACTGACATATCTTCACATACAAACATAACTGTCATTCCAATATAAAGCTATTTTTTATGTTTCATTCCATTGCTTTATATCCCATCCCAAAGCTTTACAAGATTAAACCCAATCTACTCCTTTATATGTTTTACAAACTTCTTGTGTAAAACTTTCAGACATTGAGAGTCCAGAGGGCCTGTAGTCAGTTTGGGTCAAGAATAAAAAAGGTTGTCCAAATTGGCTTTTTGTACTTGTGAAGTGTTTGGACATGTTGGGAACGTCTACATGAAAAGCAGCCTGGCAGCAGAGTCTATAAAAGCTAGGAGCGGGCGGCCCACCTGGAGAGAGGCCCAGCATGACTGACGAGAAAGTCAAGGACACGTGAATTAGTCCATGACTCGCAGCGAGAGCAGCTATACTGAGACATGCTCAGGAATGATGACGTGTCAACACATGCAGATTGAACAGGCCAAGTAATTCTCTCCATGAGAACTGGGCTTTCATATGTTAAATGCTTGTTTAGTGGTTGTTGTCATTATGAAGTAAATACTAACAGCATTCATCAGGGCTATAGTACATACATAATTAAACCAAGCTAAATAATTATAGTATAGTAAAATGTATTACTTCAGTCCATTCTTACACTGAAGTTACATTTAATTTCTGGGCCCCTAATGGCTCAGCAGGCTAAGACGCTGACACTATGACCTGAGGATCACGAGTTTGAATCCCGGTCATGCTGATTGGCCCAAGAGAGCAAAAATTGGCAGTGCTCTCTCTGAGCGAGTAGATGGCGATCTCTCTCCCCATCACTCACACATTGCAATGTCCGCTGGCTCAGGCGTCTACTGATTGGTCCATTTGGAACTGGGAACCCTGCGCTTTCCTCTGAGCACGTTGGCTCCCCAATGACAGTGTATCAAGCAGTAGTTCAAAAAGAGGTGGTGGCTGCATCACACGCAAATATATATATTTGGGCTGTGATTGGCTTAGTGGACTAAGGCGCCGCCCTTTTGATATGAGGATTGTGAGTTCAAATCCCAGGTCACGCTGCTTGCTATCGGCAGCCAGGAAATGAGAGAGCAACAATTGGCCATATCCTCTCTGAGTGGGTAAGATGGCACTCTCTCTCCGCAGCACTCTAAAGACTTGTCGACAGGCTCAGGTGTCTGCCAGGTGATCCATCAGAACTGGAGATCCTGCGCTTTCCTCCGAGCGATGTGTCAGCTGCAGTTGGAAAAGAGGCTGATCTTGACTTCACATGCATTGGAGGAGGCCTGTGTTAGTCTGCACCTTCCTAGTGTCAGTCACAAATTCAGTTCTACATCTCAAAGAACTAGAGGAACCTCTTAGATCAGCAACAAGACCCCTGAGATATTTGGAACTACATCCAACAACCACTTTAGTGTGATTGACATCTGATGTACTGTCATTTTTGAAACCAGAAGAAAAACAAATTGAAAATTGTCCAAAATATATATTAATGTAATGTTTCTGCATCAAAGTTTAATTTAATATGTAATTAGAAAGGTAAAATACCAATATTTTTTACCCTGGGTGGTCAATTACTTTATCCATTAAGGCCATTACACACGGAATGTGATATATTCCCGTGATTTAGTTAGATGATGATACACCAATTTGAACAAATGTTTTACAGAAATTTTTGCATACAACAAAAATGCCACATTATTTTTGTACGTCTCTGTTCAGTTTTTTACAGGCAAGAGGAACCCGCTCCATCACAGCAGTTTCTGCCATTGGCATAGTATCAACCAAGATGGCCAATCAGCTTATTGTATCTCAGCATCCCATACTCTTAGACAAACATCAACAAGATTATAAAATCTAATTTGGATGTGTTTTTCTTAACTAGGCACACTGCCAGTCTCTGCTCGGGGTCTACACACTGCCTGTAGTTTGTCCATTGCTTTGTTAAATGTTTTTCTGCCATCTCCAACATTAATTCAGACTGCAATTACTGACATCTGAAAATATCCACAAAAATGCTCATTATAAAGCTTCAGCTCTTAAATGAGATGAGCGAGCTCTCAACATTCTCTTTTTCAGCAAAAAACATTTAGAGATTTTGGCCTAGAGGTTAGAGAATTGGACTTGGGAACAAAAGGTCGCAGGTTCAATCCACTGAACTGGCAATTAAAATCCACAACTCAAGTGCCTTTAAGTAAGGCACCTAACCCACAACTGCTCCCCTGGTGCTGCAGCAGGTGTATGCCTAATTCTCCATGCACGTGTGTGCTCACTAGTGTGTGTGTATTCAGTCCATATGGGTTAAATGCAGACAGGAATTTCCCTCAGGGGTTTAAAAACAAGTACCTCTTCTTCCTCTTGAGGTGGTGAAAGTTACTAAAATAATCATATCACTTTCATTCTAATAGTTATGAACACAAAGGAATCACCTCTAAACATCACATTTACATTTATGTGTTGTTAATATGAAATTTGTCTTCAGTGTGTAGCGGCCTTTGAAGCGAGCTTACCATTGGGTTAACAAAATCAGTATGTCAGTATATCAACAGTTAATGTTAGCTAGATAACAAGCTCAGTTTCACTAGCCAGATTTCCATCCACATTCCATCCACATTTATTACATTTTGACAGAAAAATAATGTGAATTAAGTTTCAGTCTTAGTAGAGTCATGTTTATACTCATTTGCAATCTTTATTAAAAAAAACATTTTCCATCAACCTTCTTTGCATTTTAGCTTTAGCAATATTTTTAACTTTTCCATGTTGTCCTAGCATAAAACAATTTATCTATTTAACAATGTTAGCATGTTTCTTCAAAATTTGGCTTTTTTGAAAACGGTTTACTGTTTATTTGCTAATTCTTTGCTTTGTTTTGAAACTGTAATGTTAATGATGTTAGCATTAGCAGTGTGTTGTGCTGTCATCAGATAATCTCATTCTTTTTTTAATCTCATCCTTCTTTTACTGCTTAGATGATTTTAGCTGCAGTTTTTGTAAACCAGTTTTTGGACTGGAGTGTGAAGTTACTGAAATGACTTCTTTCTGCTAGCATATGTGACCAGTTTAGCCTAAATATTTCTCTGCACTTTCATTCCCTTCCCAATAGTTAGCCATGCTAAATGGCAGCATGGCTGCTGATATTATTTATACTGGGAAATGGTCTGTGTTGATGGTGGTACTGAGCTGAAGGTCCACTGTCTCTGATTCACATCACCTTCACCTTTAGCATAAAATCCATTCTGCTTCCCTATGATGTCCATGACATGAAATCAGTAGTGCACATTCACAGAGGCAGGCGTTATGCAAACCCAGCTTTATCTGCACCAGTGGAGATGGTTTGAATTCAACTGGGCTTCTTAATGCACTAGCTCAAACAGCTTGTTGTTTTGGAGATAAACATATTAAAGATTTAAGCCAGTAATCTAGACTACAGACAGTAAAGAATGGCCAGGCTTAAGTGTGCGATGCAACTTTAAGATACATGCATCAAGATCAATCATTGCTCCCAGACTTAACCTCAATTATTTAGCATCTCCTTAGAAACCGCACATGCATTATTCACGTGCATGGAGGCTAATTTTAGCTTTCCGTTTGGGGACGGCGCAGCAGGGGAACCGGGTACACAGAACCACACTTTGAGTGTGCGTGTGAGGGCCCGTCATTGCAAACCCAAACCAGGCTGTATTTACAGTCCGCAAATTGGGTTTACATTCATGCGACACAATAGGAAGTAGATAGCATCATGTAATCCGAGGAGCTGCCTGTTACAGTGCCATAATCCTCCCTCCTGGAACTACATGCACACGTCTCACTGTATGCTCATAGGCCTGTAAGATATAACAATAGTGAAAATGAATAAGCATTTTTCAGTATTGGTGATTGCTATGGCAAGTGGTCATTTCTTTGGCGGATACTTATTGAACACATAAGTTCCAGTACTTTATTTAACTAATTCATTTGCTAACATTTGCTCTTGGAACAAACTGGCCTGCAAGGAACACTCAGTGCTCAGTGGCTTATTAAAATGTTCTATAGTGCTGTACTGAAAGTATAAAGCAGTTGGTGCCATTGTTAGCCCCCTTGTTCTTCAGAGTAGGTATTATTTGAGTGGTGGATCATTCTAAGTGATACTGATGTGGTGGTGACGTGTGTTTTCTTGTACAAGTGGAGCTGCTGGAGTTCACCTACCTACACAGATGACAACCCACCACCTGAAGCTTAACCCTAGCAAGACTGAACTTATATTCATTCCTGGAACCATTGGTTTGCATCTTGAACTTCATATCTGGTTTGAGAACTCCATTGTCGTTCTGTTTCAAGAAGTAAGAAGCCTTGGTGTGATCCTAAATGACTACCGGTAGTTATCATTTTCTACTTACATCACAAACTTGACTCTGCCGTGATGGTTCCTCCTCTTCAACATTCAACGGATCTGAGAATTTCTAACCCAGGATGCCACACAGGTGCTTGTCCAGTCTCATTGTCTCAAGACTTTGCTACAGCAACTCACTCCTGGCTGGTCTTTCTATGAAAGCCATCAGGTCCCTGCAGCTGATCCAGAATGCAGCTGCTCAGCTGGTCTTCAATCAACTCTTATTGTAAAGCTCTTATATTGTGTATAATTATGTATCTCTCCTTCTTTGTAGGTGTTAGTGATGGTTTTGTTCTCACAGTGTCTGAACTGAAGAGTAGTTTGGATTCTAACCTGTCTGTACTAGCTGAGATAATTCTCTTAATGGAAATAAAGCACTGTTGTACGTCACTGTGGATAAGAGCATCTGCTAAATGGTGTAAATGTAAATGTACCTTCTTGATCCGCCTTGTTTTTGTAGAGACAGTAGCTCAGTGGTCAGAGAATGCTACCTATACCCTTGACATTATTGGTTGCTGGACTGTTTTTGCACTGATGTAATACCAACAGCTAATCTGTGTCTGCTGTACCAGCACCACACACACTAACACAGCCAACAATGTCAATGTGACTGAGAATGATCCACCACCCAATAAAACCTGTACTGTGGTGATCCTGACCATTGAAGAACAGGGTGAACAAAGTATACAGAGAAACAGATGGACTACAGTAGTAGTAACTACGAAATGTGTCTATATGGTGATCTACTGCCCTGGAAGTATGAGCGAGTTGGAGCAGAAGTGAACTCGACTGGTTGGCATCCAGGTCCTGCTTCCTTCCTGTGGAAATGTGGTTGTGCGCAAGCCATGCCGCGTTAAGACGGATTGCGTGTGTATGAGCTCACAGCTGCTAACGCTCCTGCCTCAGAGGCAAGCAGAGGAGGCGGCACATTATTTTGTGTAAATGAGGGCGAGACCTTGAGGTATTCCAGGAATCTTAAACGAGCATTTCCTCCGATTTACCGCCACCCTGTGTTTATCTAGCAGCCGAGCTGGAAATGGACTCCCAAATTGTTTGCCATATGTGCAGTTAATTGAAGTGCTCAAACGATAAGAATTGGAGATGTCGCTCAGACGTTTGTGCCGGAGTATCCCCAGACGAGAGCGAATATGCAAATTTGCCAGGCACAGCAGTGATCTGTCGAAAGGCACCTTCGGATTAGAAGTGACACCAAATCAACATGGAGCTTTGCTGGGCTTTTTGGACCACGCTGAACCTGCCTTGGCAGGAAGACCACCCTGTTTCTGTGTTTAGCCTGTGGTAATGGTACTCAGCCACCTAAGTCATGCTCCATCTCTCAATTCAAACAGACTCGTCTTCTATAAAAGCGCTGGTGAAACTCACAAGGCCACAGCTTGAAGATTAAGACGCCTATGAGGAGGCACTTGCCTTCAGCTTTTATCTGTTCCTGTTAGGAGAGAGCTTGTTTGTGTCTGGCGATGGCCATCTGCCTCTCACCTTGGGTGATTGGTAGATTCATGTGTTTATCTACATTTTGCAGGAAACCAATGGACCAGAGGAACCAAGACCAATGGAAGTCACTTCATTCTTTATTCAGTCTACAATCTAAACGTATGCGATGTTCAGTGAGTAGTGTAGGGCTTCAACCAAAAGTTTAGACATGTATTACACATGTGTATTCATAAAGCCCAGAGCTTTTGTGAACCCAAGACTTCAGTAAACCTATTTCAACACCAAAAAAATTCACATGAGCAGAGATATAGCTTTAGGACTATATTATCCCTCTACACAGTGATCCAGGTCAAATGGAGCTCATTATGGAGAGGGCTGAGATTGTTCTGAACATTTTGATGTGAAACGTGAGGATGTTATATACAAGTGCCTTTAACTGTGAATTTAAACAAAATAAAAAGCAACCCCAAAATACTTGAGTTTCCATCCTGCTGAAGGGCGCCTTCTTGTGTCACAAATCTGAGTTGTGAGGTAACTGTACATAAAGTCCATTCAGTGTTGTGCAGCCTGAAAAAAATATTTATGGGGACAAAATATCTAAAAGCTCCTACATGTCTCTTGTTCAGTAGTAAAGTATGTGGTATTATATTACAAATCATAAAACACATGTTCTACTAATTTGAAGGGTTATACTGCAAAAGGCATCAACATTTTGCATTTATTTCATGTAGTTGCTGTATAAAAACCCTGAGATTTGTGCATACAGACTTAGTCACAGTGGACAGGTAAGAGATGAAGCTCATTAGTAGAGCCACACCAAAATGCATTGTTTTTTTTTAGCCCATGAGATTCTGAAGTGAATGTAAAAATATGTAACCTTACGTTCACTTATCATTATAAATCACTTTACGATCTGCTAAATAGGGAAATGTAGGTAGAAGTCATTTTGAAAATTCAGCATATGTTGCTTTGTCTACTTCACAGTTGATTTCCAAGACTGAAGTGAGATAAACAAACCTTGTTAGGTAAAATTATTTCATTTTGGAGGCATAATTAGCAGTCACAAGTAATACGTCTCAGCATTATGGGGTGTATTACTTTTTATGATGTAAATGTGGTTTGTGTACAAAAGAAAATCCCTCAGAATTAAACATATAGTTCTTTTTGTTACTGTACCTTTAAGTGTGAGATGTAAATGATCTCTGTTCTGATTCATAGTCCTGTATTGTGTCTCATTCAACAAAGCAATATGGACTGAATTGTCATTTGAAGGTGAATGGACAGGCCTGTAATAAGTGGCCATATGTAAATTTGTGCTTTTTGTGACATCACAAAAACAGAATTTTCAAATTTGGCTGTTTTTTGTAACTCAGTTTCCATATATAGACTGTAAGGGACTGAAGTGAATTGTGTTTATTTATGTTAAACACATAAACAATCTGATTGGAACTGTGGGTGTGGCCTATCAATCTGATTAATGGCTCCTGCATAAAATGTTTTTTTTGGTTTCCTGAGATCTTCCTAGTTTCACACCTTAGCAACCGCTTCATAGCAACCATCTACGTACACCTTCGCAAAACACCTGGATGACACTTGTAACCATCTAGTAATACCTTAACAACCAGATCGGAGACCATAGTGGCTATTTAGCAACAGCTCAGTAGCCGCTTAGTAGACCATATCAAACACCTGGAAACACCACAGGACCACCTAGCAATGTCCTAGCAACCATCCAGCCATTCATTATCCCATCTCCCATCTGCTTAATCCTGATCAGGGTCACGGTTAGTCCCCTACCCACTCACCGGGCACAGTACTATATACTGTCCTAACTAACTGGAGGAAACCCACTCAGACACGGGGAGAACATGGAAAGTCCACCCAGATGGGTACTTGAACCCATGACATAAGTGCTGAAAGGCAAACTTGCTAACCACCAGGCCACTGTACCCCCATACTAGCAACCAATTTTTGGGAAGTGCACTGTTCTAGTTTATGACAAGATCTCTTTAAAATGTATCAGAAGTATTATTGGGTCTTTAGTGCTTCCCTCTGTTTGCTTAGCTGAGTGCAGGTTGTTGTATCTTGCCTGTGTTTGTGTCTTAGTGGGCTGCAGTCTCCTTGTGAGCAATTTTTGGAGACAGAATGGAGCTGCGCCTCCTTGTCCTGGATACTCTGAACACCCATTTCCTCCAGCGCTGCTTCATTTTGATGTAAAGCTCTGGCTGCATCGCCACCTGCTTCTTCAGCCCCTCCCTCCGTCTTTGATCTCTTTATTCTGTCCCGTTTTCATCGCCTGCTCCCTGATCCCCAAACACCTCGCCATATAAAAACACTCACACTTCTTCCCCTGATGAAAGCACAAGAGCACTTTTCTTTGATGGTTGATGTGATTTTCATAAAACACTTTTCTTACAGCTTCAGCGCAAATGAGAGTCAATAGCTTTCTTTACAAGACTCTGAACAGGTGCTGTGCTAACTGACGATTGTGTGCTTGTTTGTTTGTTTGTTTTCTAGCTTGCCGGGTTCATCTATGCCTGTTACGTGGTGAAACTAATTTCAGAAGAGGAGGACAGCTGTGAGTATGCTTTTCGAGTTTGAATTTTAAGCCTGTGTCTGATTTTGTTTCTTTGTTGATATTTGGTCATTTATATTTCAGAAGCTCCAACTTCAGCACATCATTTATGTAAACAGACCTTTGTGTTAGATAGCTACTCATTCGCAATCACTAAATTATTTTATACTGTATGTACAGTATCAGTGAGATCTTATTCAGGCGGTGTCTTTGCAGGCATGTTTCAGGGATTAACTGATTATTTCTGTACGAGGCAGGATTTTCCAGAGAAACACTTCTGCATTTGGACTCCAAGAGATGGAGTTGACCTGACAGAATGTAGTAACATTGACTGATTGGTTGGTTGATTGGTTGGTTGATTGAAGACACTATATTCTGCAGTCTATAAGAGTTGGAGTTGACTTGATGGCAGTGAAGATTTAGTAATATTGATTGATTGAAGACAGTATATTCTGCAGAAACACAAACCATATAGTCAACAGCATTTGGAGTTGAATTGTCAGGCATGTAGGAAGATTGATTGTTTGAAGGTAAGATATTCTGCAGTCTTCAAGAGTTGGAGTTGGCTTGACGACCCTTAGTAATAGTAATTAATTAAATAATTAATTGATTGGTTGGTTGATTGATTGGTTGGTTGGTTGGATGGTTGAATATATTCTGTAGTCTCTAAGGGTTGGAGTAGACTTGACCCTTAGAAATATTAATTAATTGATTGATTGATTGGTTGAAGACCGGCTAGTCTGAGGAAACAGTTCTGCATTTGGTCTCCAAACGCATGAGGGAACTTGACAGTATGTAGTAGTATTGATTAATTGATTGTTTGATTGATTGAAGACCATATTCTGCCATCTGGAAGAGTTGGAGTTAATGGCAGTGTTGATTTAGTAATATTAATTGGTTGATTAAAGACAGTATATTCTGGAGAAACAAAATCCATATAAACAACTGCATTTGGAGTTGAATTGTCTGGCATGTAGTAATATTGATTGACTGATTGTTTGTTTGTTCGTTTGATTGATTGATTGAAAACAAGCCATTCAATCCTGACTTGATAGATTTTAGTAATATTGACTGATTGATTGGTTGATTGAACAGTAAAGTCTGGAGAAATTGACTGATTGATTGGTTGATTGACGACAGTAGAGTCAACAGCATTTGGAGTTGAATTGACTGGCATGTAGTAATATTTTAATTGATGAGAGGATATTCTGGAAAAACCTGATCCATACAGTGAATACCATGATTGGAGTTGAGTTGTCAGACACTAATAAGTTAATAATAAATAAAATTTGAAAAGTAAGAACTTTTATTTAGCAGATAGTTTTTTTGCTTTAGGAGAAACTGAAAAGAAAGGAAATGTCTGTTCAGTAGTGACTATACAAGCTACATATTTGCTCTGTTGTTACTGTATGTCCAATGTCTGATCAGTACATTGTTCTGTGAATAATATAGCTGGCCCTTTCATGTGGTGCACATTTACCTCCATAGTTGTTTGTGGAGAGTATATATTTACTCTAATAATGAACCATGGGTATAGACATTTCTCTTAGTACCACATCTTTAGCCTGGTTTCAGTGGCCCAGCAAACATTTGGATTTAGATGTTGCCGGATTTAAAAGATTGCTTTTATCGATCCTGAACCCCCAGCTTGTGGCCCTGCGCTTTAAAGGCAAGCGTGGGAAACGCTGCCATTTGTTATATTCAGACACGGTGGCCAGTGCTGCTGCAGTCTCCTTCCCTTTAAAAGGCATGAATAATTCTCTTTAGCTCCTGTCTCATTTAGACCAGATTAGAAAGGAAAATAATTAGGACCGAGGTTTGTTTAGTGATGCCCTGATTTATAATGAATGCTTATTGCTTTGAGACATTTACAACTTTTATTAGTTGTTGCTGTTACTGGAGTTTCATGTTAGGCTTTGCGCTAGCCGCTAGCACATCAGATCAATAGAGCTTTTAACTCTCCTTTTCTTTCCCATCCTTGTGTCTCACTCATCACCAAACAACATGGACAGAGGAAGAGCATCTTTGTCTATACTAGTCTATCAGTCTGTCTTTGTGTGGGTAAATTATGTGCGGTGTTGACCGCTCCACTTGGCTAACCACACTAGCCTCTTTGTGTACTCTCACTACATTTTCACTACATTACCCTGTTTCATAATCAGAATCATTAAGCTTCACTCTGGGTGTAATTAGGCACAGCCTTATTTAGAGTGCCAGTCTCTCACAACACTGAGTGACTTCACTCTGCATTAGGATCAAGAGAGGAGCCCTGTAGCCAACAATATCCAGTGTGCCGTGAGAGAAAGCTAGTGTACATGTGGACTGGGAGCGTATCACGTGTTGCAAGGCCTGTCATTTTCCATTACAGACTGTATACACATGAGCTAAATAACTACTGTAAATGGTGCACCACTTTCGTTTATGCGCCCTAGAATTTCCCATTCCACCTTAAATGGTGAGCACTTACATTTAGGCGCCTATCAATTTCCCATTCCACCTCACATGGTGCAGCAGTTTAACCCATGCACCTACACATATCTTGTTCCACTTTAAATGGTGTAGCAGTTACATTTAGGTACCTGCAAGCTTCCTGCTCCACCTTAAAAATGTGATGAAGTTACATTCAGGTGCCTATGAATTTGCCACTACACCTAAAAAGTAATGCAATAGTTACATTCCAACAGCTACAAATTTCACATTTCACCTTAAAAATTGGGCAGCAGTTATATTGACACCTACACATTTTCTGTTCCACCTTAAAATGTGATGCAGTAACATTCACACCTACAGATTTCCTGCACCACCTTAAAAGGTACATCAGTTATATTCAGACATCTGGTAAGAAATTCAAATAAGGAAGTAACTTCAGCTTTTTACTGCTTCCGTGCTTGAATGGAAAGTTTTTATGAGATGAGGTCCAGCGAATCACCCCAAACTTCACTTGAAGAAAACTCCAGACCACTGATTTCAGGAGGACCAGAGATGCTCCTGGGCTTTAAAGCAACGTTCACACTTGACCAAATTTACTGAACTCAGAGTAAATGGTCCTGGGTGACCCTTCCTGATATTACTGTCCTTCAAAAGAAATATAGCATATCCAACACTAATCTTATGGTCTAATCCCCAGTGTTTCTTCTACAAAATGTAGTTAACCAAAGTTGTAAATAGTCTTCCATGCTCCATGCTGTAATTCAATCAGTCTGCATTATTCTCACTGTTGAATAATGCCATGAGTGTCTCCATCAGGATGAGTTGAAATTGTGGTAAATTCAGGTAATTGAAAATCTCTTTTCTCAATCAGTGCTCAGAGTTTGAAGAGCGCTGTACTGCACGTGGCTGTAGAGTGATTATATCTGTCGAGGGGATATCAGCAGGTTTGATTTCCTACATGAGGTGATCATGGGGAGCTCCTGGTAATTTGGCCCTCCGCACTGAAATAATATTGTCAGAGAGGCTCGGTGTCCTCCAGTGAATGCGAACGATATTGATGGTTTGATCCCCGAAGCATGCAGAAACACTAATCTTGCAACCATATTGGCCATTACGGCTCTAATTAATTTAGTACAGGAAGCACCTCTACAGAGGTAATGAACAGCTCGAACCAATCAACGTGCTCTCTTCGTAATTACTGCTACCATCACGGGTAATGTCCCAAGGTCCATTTAAAGAAAGGACGGTATTTAAAAATTCTCTTCCTCTGAGACTCACAGAAAGGTAAGAGAGACAGAGGAGGGGCTGGTGTAGGGATGTCAGGAATGCAGGACTTGGCTTGTGCAAGGTGCGGGGAACACTCTGTGCATCTGTATCAGGAGAATTAGGTTACATGCCTCCTCAGGGAATACACGATCAGGTGCTCAATAGCATGGAGGTAGGATCCTACATGATTAGCATTAGCACAGTGCTCAGTTTGGAAATGTCTTTGTAAAAGTAAAAACTCCATTTTTCACTATTGTCCTCAATACTTCCCATGTGGGGCCCATATGGTCAGCCCAGCAGGGTACAAGTGAGTTTTGTCCATGTGTCAAGTGATGAGCCTATATATGGAAGCCCTTCAGGATTAGTGATGGGACCTTCATGGGTTAAACATTGGGTCAATTGGGGCCTATCCTGAACAAACAAAACACAATTGCCAGTGTAGGGTCCATATATACAGTTACTGGGCTGCCCACATATCCAATATAAGCAAACAACTTGGGTCTTAGTAGCAACCAATGGACCAACCCAATCAGACCACTTTCCCATCCTAAACCCAGCTAGCCCATGTTCAGACCCACTGAAGTGTTCAGGCTGGGCTTGAGTCTTCACCTAGGACTGATTCTAGGCTTGTATGCCAGAAGAATGAAAGTGAAAAGAGGATAGTTATGCTGAATTTTGATGAAGGATAGAGTTGAGGTCTCTGAGGCATTGTGGTAAAGTTTTCCAAAGGTTGGGGGCCATGACATTGAAGGATCTGCCCCCCACAGTGACCACTTTGAACTTGGTGACTTTTAAAAGACCAGAATCAGGACTGAAGAGAGTGAATGGCTTTGTTTGGAAGGCTATTGAGAAGTGAATTACAGTCTAAGCTGTATAAGATGGACTCATTAGGGTTGTTCAAACATCCATACATCCCTTTTCTGGGTAAAGGTTTTCACAGTATTAGTCACAAGGTTCATGTGTTCACTGCTTTATATTAGTTTCCATGTGACACACACACTCAAGTGGTGAAGAACAGAATTGTTTATATATGGTATACCAACGTGCAAGGAAATGATAGTTGAAGAAGTTGTTAAGGAAATCAGCCGAGGACCCCAGATGGAAAAGTAAAGAAGCTTTATTGTGGCATTCTCAGTTCAGTCAAAAAGGAGAAGCTCCCTCAATGGTGTTTGCACACCTCAATTATACACATAAAACAGGAACTGAAACTTAAGGGACAGAGCCATACAAGGTAACAAGACAGACATGTCTAAAAAAGAATATTTATATTAATAATCTTCCCCTGTCAGCAGTTACAGCAGTTCCTAGTTGCACCGCGGATGTTGTGCAATCCTAGGGCCACTTAAGGACAATGGACATTATGTACACTTTATGTACCAAAAGAGTCCAACCGTTGTTAAACAGAGCAGGGAGGCTTTTATACTAAAACAGGTTAATTAAAGATGACAGAATAATACAGTCATGAATCACTGATTGGTATCTGAGAACAACAAATAGTGTGAGAACAACACAGATCATGGATTCACAGATATGTATGCTGATTCACAGAGTGTTATATATCGGAGTATTACATGGTTATGTGTGGTGTATATATGGAATTTCCTTCACACTCCGTCCTTTTTTATCATCAAAAGATAAAACACAAGAAGATACAAAAGCAAAGACCATACATAGAAACCTCAAGAAAAAAACCTTCTCTCAAAGAGAGATTACAGTCTATACCGTCATGATATGTATGTGTGAGAGCTAAGAGCTGGTTTTGCAAGTGAAAGAAAAGAGATGTGAAATAAAAGTTTTTAACAGGAGTATATAATGAAAAATATTAAAACATAAGTATAAACGTAGCTGCAGGTTAATGGTTTAAAAACTTAACCTGCCTGTTGGGTGTGTTCTCCCAGGGCCTATGCCCAAACCCCTTATAAGATTGGGTAGTAAGGCAAGTTATGCAACGTTATTTGAAAATGGGAGCTGGGCTACTGTTGTGGCATCTCACCCACACTATTCTTTGTGATATGTGTGCTATTTATATTTAAGAAAATGTACAGGTCTAAGATGGTGTTCAGGAAGAAATGTGATATGTGTGTTGTCGATTACTTGAACCATCAGGACATGTAAGGAAAAAGTCAGTTGCAGTTCTTAAGGCTCTGGGGTGTATAAGAGACCCTTCAGGTCGAGAGTCCCACCTCTGGCTCCAACACATAGATTCAACCCCACCTGTGCGTTCAGACCTTAGCGGTCAGTTCGTAAGCGCCGTTTGGACCATTTATAAACTCAGCATGAGCAATTTGATGATTTGGGTGACGTGGCAACCAGCCAAGAATCGCAAGTTCAGCACAAACTACAAAACTCCAGACGACTGATTTCAGGAGGTTCCCTGGCCAGCATTACAGGCTTAAAAATAGCTTTAACACTACCAAACGTTCCAAACTCTCAGAGCAAACAGTTCTCAACAAGTGCTCAACAAAATCCCACTGATGCTGAATGACTTTTGGGAGTCAGGATGTGGTTGGGTTGGTATGACAGAACGTCAGCCTTGTGAATTTTCGTAATGTAGCGTGCAAAATTTACTTTTGCTTTCAGAAAACATTCAGGGCTGGTGTTGAAAGATTCAGAGCTTGAACATTTGGGCACCACGCCTAATGACTGAGCACAGCACAGTCACTCTACCTCTGGGTTGGGTTGCCAGATACCTTTGTTATAGTTAGCAATGAGACCGGCTTAACCTTTAATCAGAGGAAAATGATTGCAGATATCCCTGCAGCGAGTACTTTTAATTGGTTTATTTGTTTGCAAACTCAATCCTTTGTCCAAACAAGAGATCATCCAACAATTTTCTTGAGCAAGTACAATATTGAAGTGGGCGGTAAGGTGCCATCTGGGATTCTTATAACGACGAGGGCATTTTAAAGACAGTATTGAGAAGGATGGATAACGCTCTACTGTGTGAAGGCTATGAAAGGTTCCATCTCTGTCTAATTTCCCTCAACCTCGCTACTGCATTGCTGGGAACTGTCACCTTAACCCAATCGATAGATGCTGGAGTCTATAAAAGTGGAAGAGAGGTCAGTGTATATCTTTGAATGCTAATAGCATGGCTCAAGGCGACTGCAAACTGTCCCCGAGCCCCCAGCTATCAGTGCATGGTTTTTTTTTTTACCTCTTTACTGAAGCAGTGATCCCAGCATTTTCCATTAACTTGGCATGGCCAGCCAGAAGGCATTTAGCCATTAGAAGAGTCGCAGTTATTTGCTTCATGAAATAGAGAAAGGGTAGAAATGCTGTAAGAGCAGACGCGGCAGGGCGCTTCCCTTAAGCATGCATATTAACACAGGCACAAAGCATTGTTTACATGCACATTATTATGAATATTATAATCTGTATTTCTGTGAATGTCAAGTTTATTAAGTGTAGTGCTGTGTCACTCTGATACTGTTCATGCAAATATGTGTGAAATTATCACAGATTATAGACCTAGAGAGCCATTACTTATTCTTACTTAGAAAATCAACAACAACAGGTGAGCACTTTTACATGTGCATGTATTCATACACTGATCAGCCAATTCATTTAAAACACCCTATCTACACTCATTGTCCATTTAGTTCCACTGATCATGTAGGTGCACGCTGTAGTTGTATAATTACAGACTGTAGTCCATCTGTGTCTCTGTATACTTTGTTTCACCCTGTTCTTCAGGGATAAGGACAGCCACAGAGTAGGCATTATTTGGGTTGTGGATCATTTTCAGTGACAAAGATGTGGTGGTGGTGTGTTAGGGTGTGTTCTGATACAAGTAGAGCTGCTGGAGTTTTTAAACAAAAAAAGTCCACCAACCATAAATACCAGCATCCTGTCCACCAATGAAAGACTAGAGGTCCAGCACAAACTGTACACCTACAGATGAGATACTGTCTCTGATTTTACATCTACAATGTGGTAGGTGTGTCTAATAGAACAGACAGTGAGTTAACATAGTGTTTAAAATCTCCAGCAACTCTGCTGTGTCTGATCCACTCATACCAACTCAACATCAAAACAAATTGAAAAAGATCCGCCACCTAAACAATAGTGTCTTTATCACTGAAGAACAGAGGGAAATGAGGCAACAAAAGTATAAAGAGAAACAGATGGACTACAGTCTGTAATTATGTAATGACAAAGTGCACCTGTATGTTCAGTGCAGCTAAAATGGACAATAAGAGACTAATAGAATTTGTGTTAACGGCACAATTATAAAAAATCTTAAATTAAGATTGCATTAATGCGTTATCACGTTAACTTTGACAGCTCTAATATATATTATATTCCTTGTGTTCTCTTAACCCCCTGGAGTCAGCGTTCCCACCAGTGGGACATTAACAAAATTCCGCAAATCTCTACGAGATTTTATCCTAGAAACAATACAAAATATACACTGAAAACCTTAAAGGGTCTACTTTTCAAATGTAAATAGCTTGAATCAACATACAGTGGTAACCCTACTTACGAGCATCCCTACTAACGAGTATTCCAGGTAACGAGTCGAGATCTCGGAATATTTTTGTTCCAGGTAAAATTAGCAATGGACCTTGTTTTTATAAGGCTCTAGAGCTGAGCAATGGACCTTATGAGCAATCATCCCTACGAGC
>BRDA01010182.1:140345-157582 GCA_036984385.1 Crenuchus spilurus
AAAATTCCAGCTAACGAGTAGCGTAAATTTCTTCAACTATGCCAAACCGCTAGGGGTGCTGCGGTCGTAGCATCTCCTAGATGCTACCGTAGAAGAAGAGGTCAGTCAATACTTTTGACCACTGTTAAGTAAAAGTGAAAGTGCCTGTTGAAAGCGACGCAAAGAAAGCAAAAGGTAGTGAACAAGAAAGTTAGATAAATTTTATTTTTACTTTTCATATGATAAGTGTAACCATGCAGCCGCCAGCCTACACGAGCACCGTCGGTCTCCCTCTCATTAGCGGCCAGCCTACACGAGCGTCGTTGTCGTTACGTTTATGTTTTAAAGAACCCATATAAACACATTATTTAGCATATTAAAGTATACTGTATATTGGCCGGCTGACACGGATTAATCAGTTTTACATGTATTCTTATGGGGAAAATGCATCCAGCTAACGAGTATTCCAGCTAACGAGCTCAGCTCCTGCACGGATTAAACTCGTAAGTAGGGTTACCACTGTATATTTATAGATTTTTGTGAGAGCGACTCAGACAGCTGTGCATATTTTCCTGCCAAAAGACACACTCTGTCATTCATATGATAATGACGTGGTAATGCCGGACAATCCATGGTGGGTTCCAGCGGCCAGGAATCTGGAATGTGGATGTGAACAAAGACCTCTGACCTGAGGTGACCCTGAACAAAAGCTCTCACCTCACACATATCTTATAAATATTCAGTGTTGGGTTAGTAGCTGAGTAAAAACACAGTGTCACCTCACATTTGTTAAGCTTAAGAAATAAAACCACAATTTCTAAACACTGTAATGAGCAGTGTGTAGCCAACACCTCTGTTTATTCAGTTCAGAGCTCAAAAGCCTTGGCTAGAAATGTTTAGAGTGTTTTTTCACAATATATCAGCACATCTGAAAATAGGTTTTTGGAAAGTTTAGAGCAGATTTAATCAAAATATACATTTATGACACTCTTACTGTTTTGACACTGTTGTTGCTGAGTTTGTGCTGAACAAAAGCCTGTGTAACACTTTAGAAAATAAATAATTTTAGATGTGTGTAATGTGTAAAAAGTCAAGCCATATCAGACTACATCAGAGGGTGTGAAACCTATTATGGGTTTGGGGTGGCACAGTATCTTAGTGGTTAGCACGTTCGCCTCTCAGCACTGAGGTCTTGGGTTCAAGTTCCCATCTGGGTGGAGTTTCCATGTTCTCCCCGTGTCTGTGTGGGTTTCCTCCCACAGTCCAAAAATATGGAGTTCAGGTGAATTGGCTACTTTAAAAAAATTACCCTGATGTGTATGAATGAATGTGTGTGTATGTATGTATGTGTTTATGCCCAGATATGGTTGGCACTCTGTCCTGGGTGATCCCCCTAGTGCTCGATGCAGTCCTCCAGGTGGACGGTTGCTTCCGGTTGAGAGTACGCTGTGCGTGACTGGCTGCCGCTTCTCTCCGGTGTGTGTGGTTGAGTGTGTCAATTGTAAAGTGTCCTTGGGTATCTAGAAAGGCGCTATATAAGTGTAACATTGATAATAAAAAAATATTATTATTATTATTATTATTTAAGAAAATGACTATGACAGGTGTGTTGTATCTAAACAGAATGTGCATATATATATATATATATATATATATATATATATATATATATATATGTGTGTGTGTGTGTGTGTGTGTGTGTGTGTGTGTGTGTAGATAGATAGACAGACAGACAGACAGACAGACAGATTGATCGATCGATCATCTTGGGTAGTTGTATCAAAGTATGACCACTTAACCATGCATCTGCTTTCCAGGACCAGACATAAGTGTTCCCTCAGTGGTGATCCCTGATTCTCTCCTCATTGTTTCTGTATTCATTACAGAGGTGAACTGGTCCACTGAGGTGCGTCGATTACTCCATACCACTTGCTGGAGTTGTTGTTCACCTCTGACATTAATGACACTACTGTTATGTTGTTGAGAAGCACTCTGTGTTTGAGAAGTTCATTCTCAGGACACCTTCACTACAGAACATCCCACAAAGTTAATGGTTTCTGAGATGCCACCACTCTTTGCCCAGTACCTTATTATCAGATCACATTCTTTGCCCATGATGTTGTGATCAATTTGCACTTTGTCACCACTGACTGGTGTGCTCACTTATATATAGAAAGAGACAGATAGAGAAAGAGAGAGAGAGAGAGAGAGAGAGAGTGAAACAAGAGAGAAAGCGAGATAGAGAGAGTGAAAGAGAGATGCAGAGACAGAGAGAAAGAGATGGAGAGAGATAGAGAGACAGAGAGAGACGAGAAAGGGAGAGAGAAAGTGAAAGAGATGGAGAGACAGAGAGAAAGAGAGAGAAAGAAATGGAGAGAGAGAGAGAGAGAGAGAGAGAGAGAGAGAGAGACGAGAAATGGAGAAAGTGAAAGAGAGATGGAGAGACAGAGAGAGACAGAGATACAGAAACAGAGAGAGAGAGAGAGAGAGAGAGAAATGAGAGAGAAAGCGAGACAGAAAGTGAAAGAGAGATGGAGAGACACAGAGAAAGAGTGAGACAAAGAGAAACAGAAACGGGGGGGGGTGATTCAGTGGTTAGTCTGTAATTTGTATAACACATAATGTAATAGCTAAGCTAGCCTGAAGTTGCTGTTGTCCAATGGCTATATATAGTATTGACCAGCCATGAGCGTAGCAAAGCAAACAGGCAAATTCACACGTGTAATACTTTTGCAAGTCTCGAGTCCACTCAAGCCACGAGTCAGTCGACATGTAACACAAGCCCACAACTTTTGTCAATAATTCATATCTACAAGACAGAGCAGTCAGACCATGCACTTCCTGGTGACCTCTGCCGGTGATAACACTGATGAGGAGCAGGCGAGGTCTTATTCCACAATGAGGCCAGTGTGGATTATCAGAGTTGTGGGTGTGTGCCCCCTCTCCAAAATCTGTTATTAGAATGATAATCGTTCTAAATCTTTACTTCTTCTGCTGCTTAGCATGCGCTGGAGAGCGGCTAAGCTAATTCTGCAGCTTATCTCCTGTGTTCATTTGTGTGGGAAGCAGCCTCGGCAAGGCACACGCTGGATCTTTATCGCTCCTTAGTACGTCAGTGTCTTTGTGGAAGGACCAGATATGAGTTGGAGGGTGTGTGTGTGTAACAGCTGGCTAGCTGGTGCTGAGGGTCCGGGGCTAATCCTGTCAGTCTGGTATTTTAGGCCTCACGCTAATCCAGCGGCCACACGCTCCAGCAGCTTCCTGCCACCGATATCACCCTCACACAGCCCCGCAGAGGCCAGCCACTGACCAGAATTATTACACACATGGATACACTCACAGACACACACTCATCCGTTAACTCACTCTCATAAATACACGTACTCATCATGATGAATGATGAATGATTAATCATTATTACTGGAGTCATTTTTCTGTCTCTCTGTCTCTCTCCTCTTTTTTACAGTCGACTTTATAGGTGGGTTTGACTCCTATGGTTACCAAGGACCACAGAAGACATCCCATTTGCAACTACAACCAATGTATATGTAAGTGTTTTGACATACAGATTTCTCACTATGAACTGACCACCCCATGCTGCACCCACACATTTTGTAGCTACACTCATTTGCCTATCATGTAATTATAAAGCTGTAATTATGATGTCTACAAGTATATTAGTGTTTATTGAGGTTGTTTATAGATTAATGTCCTTGTGATTAATTAAGGATGTTTATGGACTAATATTTCCTGTTGTTTAATAGTGTCTACTGAAGTTATTTAAGGACTAATATCTCCTGTTCTAGCATTTAATAGTGTCTATTGACGCTGTTTATGGACTGGTATCTCAAATTCTTATAATTAATAGTTTATTAAGGATGTTTATGGGCTGATATCTCCTCATGTTTAATAGTGTCTATTGATGTTGTTTATGGACTAATATAAGATTCCTTCATATGAAATATGTGCTAAACTTCCAGTGGAGAGTAAACAGTTGTAATAAAGTCTGTAAGCTCACTGTCCACAACTTTTGGACACCAAAACTGATACTGTCCCACCTCACACTTCTACTATAGAAGATTTGTCTCCACTTAAAAAAAACAAATGAATTTTCTTCATAAATAAGGGTTCAGTGACCTCACACTTTTGAGCTTCACTGTGTATATATCTTTATCTTGATTTTATGTGACTAGACAGATGCTAAAACTTTTGATGGGCAAGCTGAACTGACTGTGTACTAGTGCATCTCCAACAATAATATTATGAAAAAATATTTTATATTCATTGCATGTAAAGTGACAAATTTCAAACCATTTTAAATGTAATGTTGATACAGTATGAATAGTAATTTATTCAGACTTATTCTAATAATTTCAGATTCTAGATTGTCACGAGCAGTACGTCATACTGATCAGCAGTAAAACAAAAAAAGGCTTAGAATGTCACTTTACCTGTAATGAACATAAAATGTGAGTTTATTTATTTATTTATTAAATCATGAACAACAGTGAACTTTTTCCCAATTCAGAACTCAAAGGGTCATTTGGTTCAGGCCTTTGAAATGTTCCTTTTGTTTGCTGCTCCCCTGTTTTTCTGCCCAGTGCCAGCAAAATCCCACAGTCTCATGCTTGTCTTTTAGTTACAGTGTTTTGATTTTGTTTGGGTAGAAATCCAGTGCACAAGTCTGCTGGGAAACAATGAGCTTGGCTCTGCTCTGTACCTTCGTGCTTTGCCTTTGTTTGCGGATTTCGTCTCCAGGCTCGTGTACTGCCTTGTTTGGAGTCTCTCTGTTTTCCTCCCTCGACTCAAAAGTAAGCCTAATGGGGTATCAGTGCAGTGGGCAACCAGCAGAACAAAACCCTTGGGAGTTCACTGTTCACTGTACGAATCAGGGAGAAATAATATCAGTGGTGGCCTGCCTGGGATAATAGCCTAGGTCAACACTGAGGAAAGGCAGGACTGTTTGCTCAGTCTCTGTTGAGGGCTTAAAAGTTTATGAGGATGTGGTTGGATGCACCAAGGTGCCGCTGGCTGGTCTCTGAGAGATTTGGAAGGATTTGCCATATTGACATTGATGCACCAGTGATAGGTTTGTATACACTGACCACAAAATACTTGTAGTGCCTTTGATGACTTCAATTATTGGAAATTTTATTAGAATAACAAACTTGTCACAATTGGTTTTACATGTTGAGCAGCCACTTCATTAAAACCACCTCCTTGTATCTACTCTCATTGTCCATTTGAGCTCCACCTACCATAAAGGTGCACTATGTTGTTCTACAATTACAGACTGTAGCCCATCTGTTTCTCTGTAGACTGTGTTTCACTCTGTTTTTATTATTTGAAGCTATTATTTGCATGGTGGATCATTCTTAGTGACACTGATGTGGTGGTGGCGTGTGTTGTGAAAGTGTTTTTCAACACTGTGTCCACTCACTGTCCACTCTGTGAGACACACCTGCATTGCTGGTCCACCTTGTAGATGAGCAGCTCATCTGATGCTGTATAGTTTGTGTTGGTCATAGGCTGGACATTTGATTTGTGGACAGTTTTCACTTTGACACTCCTCTGTCTGACAGCACACATTAACACACCACCACCACATCAATATGACTGAGAATAATCCACTACCCAAATAATACTTAGTCCATGATGATCCTGACCATTGAAGATCAGGATGAAAAGCAACTGCTGATTTGACAGTAGTTTAGCAATGCGGGCACTAACGTTTAAGGCTCTATGCAGTTTCTTATTGATTGCTTCCATTGTTTGGTCTTTTTAAACAGTCAATATTTAGTACTATAATCAATAAAGATGAGCCTGAACAAAAGACTGGCAGATGCACACTCTAGTAGTTGAAGGAAGATGCAGCATCTTATGAAAATGTTATGCCAGCTCTCTTGATTTCGCTGATTGCATCACCCCAAGTCATCGCTGTGAAACAGCTCTGTGGATGGCACAGCTCATCTGATATGGAAACACATGGCAGGTGTTCAAAATACGCCTGCCGCCAGGCCTGGCACATGACTGACATTGACGGTGATCTACCATCCTGAGCCTGGGCATTCCCTGCCGTCCTCTCAGGGAGGAGGGAGAGGGGGGAGGCACAGCTGAGCTGGAGTTAAGCCAGGGACACAGAGCAGGGCAGGGTGGGACAGCCCATATGGCTTCAGAGAGAGGAGGGGGGGCACAATGGCTCACCTTCAGGCTCAGTAATATTTGCCTGTGGAGAATGGCCTCAAGGGCTTCCAATCAGAACCTCTCTCATCCTGAACTGTACACGAGCTGACAAGAGAAAGGTGATGAAGAGCACACATGGATCAGCCTGACTCAATCTGTGCTCGCTACAGGGGAGGGCAGTCTGGGCGGGCTGATAGAGTGGCAGAGAAGCCTGCTGGGAATTGTAGTTGTTCACAAGGGCTAGATGGAGTTTGTGTCTGAAATCTATTTACTGTTTACTGTTTTATTTAGGGTGTAGGACATTTTGTAGTGCTGTCCGAGTTCGATTCCCTATATAGTACACCTTAATATTACCCAGAGTGCACTGTAAATATAAAGTACAACTGATGTACACGACTTACAGACGAATGTACCACAATGCATGTTCTCAACAAAGATAACAACGAATCCACCGGAGCAAATTTTGTGTATAAATGTAATATATTCATCTATACAGTATTATTGTGACAACAGAAGACTGTTCTCAGTCTCTATTTGTGAAATTAAAATTATTTTCTTGGTTTGTCTATCAAATCAAACACTGCAGCTCCAGTTACTAATTCTTCTTCTATCTCCTGGTGTTTAGAATTGTTTATTGATTTAATTTTTTTTACTAATATGTCCTGGTATTTATTAGTGTTTATTGATGTTGTTTTTTACTAATATGTCCTGGTATTTATTAGTGTTTATTGATGTTGTTTATTGACTTATATCTGCTGGAGTTTAGTAGTGTTCATTGATGTTGTTTTTTCTAATATGTCCTGGTGTTTATTAGTGTTTATTGATGTTGTTTATTGACTTATATCTGCTGGAGTTTAGTAGTGTTTATTGATGTTGTTTTTTTACTAATAAGTCCTGGTATTTATTAGTGTTTATTGATGTTGTTTTTTACTAATATGTCCTGGTATTTATTAGTGTTTATTGATGTTGTTTATTGACTTATATCTGCTGGAGTTTAGTAGTGTTCATTGATGTTGTTTTTTGCTAATATGTTCTGGTGTTTAGTATTGTTTATTGATGTTGTTTATGGACTGATATCTCATTTTAATGTATTCATGATATTCCTAATCCGATAGTTCCTTGAATTAAATATATGCTAAACTTCCAGCAGACATTTAACAGCTGTAATACAGCATAAAAGTTCAACACCAGCAACTTCTGAGAGATACCAAAAAAGAACTAAAATGGCAGAGACACTTACTTTCATTAGCAGATTAATTAACAGCATTTGTAAATTTTATTTACAAAAATAAAGTCTCCACAAAAAATAACTTTCTTTTGAAATAAAAGTATGTTATCATAGACAATTGACCCCACACTGGTAGTATGTGTAGGCCAACTCACTGCAGTCTGTGGAGTGAAGTGAGTCAGTGGCATTATGAGCCATTTTTATGTTATTTAATGCAAAAGGTTATACAACAGGTAATTAGTCTGAAGAGAAAGAGACACATAATTGAATGAAGCTTTACAAATAGTCCAGTGCATAGGTTTGAATGTGTTATTTTACTCCTTGCACTCTGATACGTACTGGTCTTTCTTTCAGCAGATGCAGTGGTATGTTAGTGCCCCCTTATTTAAGTACATGCTTTACTAATAAGTGGAATGTTCCCTTACATAGAACAAATGTAAATATGACATTTGAATTTGTTTCTATTTGCTTAATACGAAATTTGGTAGTAAAGGGTTAAGTGTGCATTACAATGGCAGAGGTTTCTTCACTGCAGAGGATATTTCACTTCAGAGTTCAATAAAATATGCAACATAACCAGAGGAGTATACAGTATATTCTTTATGGCTTTTTGACCTTCTGTAAAAAAAAATCGTGGGTGTAAGAAAATATCAGTAAACTTGAGAATCACAATATTATGTTTTGTGATACTGTATCAGTTCTCAAAAACACAGTATGAATTTCTAATTAAAGATTTGCATGTAAAGATTGATTGCAGACTGGGGCTCATTGTGTGATGTGTTTGTGTTGTGCTTCTTCTTTGCATGATACAACTTTAACTTGCTTTTGTGTATTGCATGGCAAGCTGTGTTCACAATGATTTCTGTAAGTGTTCCTGAGCCCATGCAGTGATTTCCAGTAAAGAATCAGGCCTGTTTTTTTTTTTTTTATGCGGTTCTGCCTGAGGGTGCAAAGACCATGAGCATCCAATATTGACCACTGGCCTTGTCCCTCGTGCACATGGATTGCTCAAAATTTTTTGATGATATGATGTACTGTAGATGGTGGGATATTCAAAGTATTTGCAATTTTACAGTGAGGAACTTTTTCCATCTTTGCTTTTGGCAGATTTTCAATGTCTCACTTTTAACATCTGATATGTGTTTTATGAGATTGTTGCATTCTGTACTTTTATTTAAATTTACACAGTGTCATTTTGGAAATTGAGGTTATAATTTGTGGGTGTTGGGGACAGTAAACAGTTTGAAAATCTCCCTGAACATCTGGAAGAGGTGAGATATATGGTAAGCTCTCTCCAGTTTCCAGTGTAATCAAATAGTGTAAGGGTGCATTGCTAACATTAGTGATGACACTGATGCGGTGGTGATGTGCTGGTGTGTGTTGTGCTGGGACAAGTGGGTCAGACACAGCTCTGTAGTGCTGAAAATGATCCACCAGCCGCCAAATACCTGCTCCATGGTGGTCTGACAAATTGACAGTGAGTGCAGTGAGTATGAGTATGTGTACTTACTGAAGTGGCCAGTGAGTTTATATCTCAATAAATTGAATTGTAACTCCTGTATTATGATTGTGTTGCCAGGTTCTCACCAGACTTTTCTGAAACCTTGTTTTCTTCTTTTTCTTTCTTTTCCAGGTCAAAGTAATGAGGACAAGCTGCCTTACAACCCAATCAAATAGAGAAACTGCTGTTTTAACATTTCGTCTTTCTACGTAATTGTCTTAATATGCTAGTGTCTTACAAACTGTCGGAGGAACCTGAGATGTGGCACTTTAACCTCAACAGGCTGGACAAACCAACACACTAACACACACCACACATGCACACACACAATTATACACACTGGATTTCCCACACTGGATAATCTCAGCCTGGCATTTCCTGTCTGGAGCCCCTGTTGGAGAGCCTGGATTTGGCTCTATTATGAGCAGGTGCAAGAGAGCCCCCCTGTGGTCCAGCTGTTTACTGCAGTTTCCTCCCTGCCCTTTGACAGCAGAAGCAAAAGGGGCAAAGTATACAGATCTCTGGATATCAGTAAAGACAGTCGGAGCAAAGCTGGAAGCTCACTTGATGCTGGAGAATAGCTCCGTTAGAAACACTCCTCACTTTTAAGAATGTCCAGTAAGCCGTCACATGCGGCTTTAGTCACAAGATATTAGTGTTGAGACCTGGAAAGGTTCATCTAGAGTGATTTGACTAAGTTTGTGTTTACATGTGGCTATTCCCTGCTATTGGGATGCCATAGAACTCATCACAGATCACAGGAGTTATGTTAAATAACTGTACCCCAAATGTTTTTTTATTATTATAATTTTTAATCTGTATTATTATGGATGTATTTGTCTTGAAAGTGCCAAGAACCTTTACGTTGGAAACTCAGTATCAAAAACTGCCCAGAGACTCGTCCTTTTCAACAGCAGTCAAAAATGTCCATCCAGTTGAGAGGCGTCTTTGGGTTTGTTTGCATGAGGTGTCGTTGCATATTTAATCTGTGACAGGAGGAAGTGGCCCCAGCCTTGGCGGAGCTCTACAGCCGTCTCAAGTTCCTAAAGGTTATGTGAATATTGTGCTTTTTTTTTAAGACGGTGTTGAGTCTTGTTGAAGAAAAACGAGGAAAACAACAAAAAAAGAGACGTACCTTCTTTCTATTTGAAGCTTTTTTTAACACGTGTGCCAGTGTTCACTCTTTTTCTAGTAGACTAATAATTTATGTTGTGAAGGTGGGCCTTTCTTTATAAATGTACATAGACACAAAAAAGCTGCGCTGTTTTACTAGGGTGATGTGAGAGGACTTGTGAGAGTGTGTAAGTGTGTGTGTGTGGTAGAGTTTGTGCTGTGGCTGAAATGTGCTTTGTGTAATGGCCATTGCAGGAACCCATGAGCATCCAAAAGCATACATGCTTCTTCTACAGGACTATACAGTCATCACTTTACAAATAAGAGAACTGAGCTGGGTTCATGAAGACATTCTGGTGACCATTGGATGATTTGTTATGGCTGTGATGGTGGCTAGAGACCTGTAGAGAAACTCATCCATGCATCCATCCATCATCTTCTACTTAGTCCTAATCAGGGTCACGGTGAGTCGCCTACCAATCCATCGCTAGACATACAAGGACAATTTAGAGTACCCAGTTCACATGACCTCCATGTTTTTGGACTGTGGGAGGAAACCCACACAGACACAGGAGAATATAGAAACTCCACCCAGATGTGGCTTCAGTATATAAAAGTATATAAAAGAAGTATATTAAGCGTCAGACGTACGTCCTACTACAAATCAATCAGTGTCGAGTGTATTAAAATTCACTGCATGTAAGTGATAACAGCACGTGGGCGTGTCATAGTAAAAGTCTTTGGTGCGCTCGCAAAAATGCAGTGTGAAAACAAACCTAACCAGACCAAATATATACAAAGTAACAAACACACAAACAGTGTGAAAGCACCCTAAAACAATCAAATTTTTGTTTTAAACATAATTTTAGCTGACAATTAATTGCCATAATAATAAACAATTTGTATTGTTTTGTTCAGTGTGGTCAACTATGAAAGGACAAGCCTAAAGTGGCCAAATTAACTGGTCATATGTGTGTTTCCTGAAAGTGTTGTTAAACAACTACCTACCATTGTTAAATTATAGAGACTGATTTTGAAATTCCTCTCCATGGTTCCCACAGTAGATGCTCAGCAATGCTTTCAGCTCTGAACTGACCACAATGCTGAACTTAAAAAGCTTAAAAAACATGGACCCGTAGGACTCATCACACATTTCAGTTCATTCTCCTTTCTTTTATTTACTGTAGTGTAACTGATGAAAGTTCACATTATTTTCATTGCTAAATAAACGTGACTGTGAAAGATAGCAGCTGTGAAAAATACTTCTCAGCTGATATCAAATAATTATAATTGTAATTATTCAATTATGTAATATTCATGAAAACCTAATCTGAGTGTTTTTTTGAAATACAGTACTATTCCGTTTCTCCTCAGCTTTCACATGGCTGACTGAAACCAAGCCCCGCCCCAAACCATTTCCTATTGGCTGAAGCACAATGACACTGAAATTTAAAGAAAAGATTTCCACTTACCTCACATATAATCAGTGTGCCATGACATGCTTGGAGTCAAAATTTGTGCCTTTAGAACTGCTGCTGTTAGGATAAACACTAGATCTCAATTGTCACCAATCATTTTTATAACATCACCCAAATTACTCTCAGACCAAATACTTGGGCTTAATTCAATGTGATATACTGTAGGACCATATGACTTCCATCTATAAGAGGAAACACTGTCTTGGCTGTATTAGTATTTATTTTTACAGTGCACTAAGCTCTTTAGTGACTACTGAATTCTAGTGTTCATTAGCCTCCAGTTCTAAACTAACATGTCCTGGCTGATTGAGTGCATGGATTGCCATTCTAGGATGGGTTGCTCTTCTCAATCTTTGGCTAACTGGACAACTGGACCAGTGTCTACAATATGCAAACTTTTATAACATGCCACAACAAACCTCATATAAATGTGGCTTTCATGTGTTTGTTTACTCCTCCATGCTCATATCGCCTCACATTTGACCTTGACCAGTTGATCATATTATTCTCAATGAAACCAATGACAACTGCCCATTTGATGGACACCGAAATGTCCTTGTGAATCCATTCTTAGTTTGTCCCATTAGCATATAGCAAGCAGGTCATTTACAAGATACAGTCATTCACTATAACAGAATGGTACCGTATGGGATCTCAAGATCTTTCATTTCATATAAAGGCCCTGGGAAAATACATAAAAGTGTGAATATGTTCATTTGGGTCACAGTATTACACTGAGAAAGATGAAATACAAAAATAGAGTATCCAAGTTGTCTTTGAAGACATATTGTGAAATACGAACTCCACTGTGTAGTTGCCCACTGTTTGATAAACAAATGTAGACTCCATTGAAATGTTTTGGGTGGACAGAAATAAATGCTGTATGGGTGTAAGGTCTTTTGGGAAAGTGCCTGATATAACATCCTGTTAACATTCCAGTAAATAATAACCTGCCCTCCCATGCACAGTTTTGCCAGTTAGTAAATAGGCCCTCATGGGCATATTTCATCCCACCCCTCATGAATTGTACTGGCAGAGCTATAGAGCTTTGACGATTAATAAAAATATTGTAGCAGCACCACTTTTCAGGTCTTATTGGCTAATAATTCCCCCGCAGACATCTTTCAAAGCTCCCGAGCTTTCCCCTGGCGCTCTGGACCGAATGTAAGTATGAATCTGATGACGAATATGCTAGCTGCTAGTTTAAATTAGCATCTTTAGCTGAGATCAGAGATTAAAATGACAAAAGCTAACCATTGTTGCATAAAGCTGGATTTTTGGAATTCACCAGGCCCTCACCATTCATTTCCAGGCCCATAAACCTTCACATCAGCCTACATTTTCTTCGCTAAGACTTTATGTAAATACATTTCTGTTTCAAACATGGTGCTCGATTAGTCTTAAAGCAAGTGTTCGGCAAAGGAAAAAGACTATACACAATTGTTGCACTTACCTCGAATACTGTATAGTCAGCCAGCAGATATTTAGTTCAGAACTGATGCTGCGAGAATTTCTACCCAACTCAATAGTCACCTAAAAGCGTCTAGATGTTTCTGTAAAAAATACATAACTAAGACTTCTCATCGCACTCAAACTGGATCCAGATTTTAATGAATCTCTCACAGACTAGTTGCCCTTAGCAAAAATAAGTATACGTCAAGTACATGTTATTAAGTATACTTAAGTATAATAAAATGCACTTTTATTTAGCAAGTACACTACAAGTATACTTACTTGGGACTAAATTGGAACACTTTAAGTTCAAATACATAAAAAGTAAACTGGAAGGATTTTCTATAATTAGAGTCAAATTCTAAAATTATAGAGTATCCTTCAAGTTTACTTTTTATGTACTTGAACTTGAAGTGTTCCAATTTAGTCCCAAGTAAGTATACTTGTAGTGTACTTGCTAAATAAAAGTGCACTTAGGGAAATACTTTTATTATACTTAAGTATACTTAATAACATGTACTCAACGTACACTTGTTTTTGCTAAGGGTGATGTGGTTTAGAACACAGTATGACTTACAGTGGCAGCAATGGAACTGCAACTTCAATTAAATTGGAGAGTAAAATGTTTGTTTGTTGATTAACATAACTACTGATGTAGAACTGGGGCTGTGAGACTATTGTTTTTAACAAACACTACAACTCATTAGTCAGCTAAAAATCACCTGGGTGAATTTGTAACAAGACCAAAACTTCTCTCGAACTGCATCCAGATCTCAGCGAAGGTCTCATAGATTAGTTGCGGTGGTTTAGGACACAGTATGATTTACTGTCAACTATAAAATGTGTCAACAACAGGGCTGAGACTTGAATTTAATTGGAGTGTGAAATTTTATACATTATTTTGCAGACTAACACACTAATATTGTTGCAGGACTTAATTTTTTTAACAAACACTGGAACTCAATAGTCACCGAAAGTCTCCCAGTCATTTTAGTACAATTACATGACCAAAGGTTATCTCAGCCCACTCAAACTGCATCCAGATCGTAATTAGGATCTCACAGAGTCATCAGTGTGGTTTAGGACTTACTGTTAACTATAATTCAGTTGAATTTGAGTGGATAATTGTGCATATTTTTTTCATAGATTAACCTGTTGATACTGTTGCAGGATGGAATAGAGGCAAAAGCTGCCAATCAACTACTCTACTGACTGAACCCAGTCATGTCTCGTGTGAGGTTTACCCTGTATCAGAATATGTATATATACAGGTGGTTGAGCTCTTGACTGTATTAAAATCATGCAAATACAAATCAAGCAATCAAGACTCCTTCAGATGAAAAACTGAATCTTCAATCTTGTTGCATGATACCTCTCCCAAGTTTACATGGATGCAATCATGGCAACCTGATGTTTACCATCCCAAGTTGTAAATGTGAGATGTTTTTGAAAATTCCTGCTGAAATTTCTTTGTGAAATATACGAAACGTCCTGTGCTTAACGAGTCTTCATTTTATTGAGCGCCTTCGTAATAGTATAAGAAGGTGTCATGAACTTGTTTTAGCTTGACTGCTCAAATTGAAGTGTGTGGTATCCTATTAACAGCTAATACACATTCTAGAGGTGTTATAGATGTATAGGGCACAGATACTCTGTACTATAGGGGACTATTCAGGCTGTAATGACTGGGTTCAGTGCTGACTTCAACTTTTGAATAGACTTTAGCTTTTTTCTATTTCTTTTACTTCACAAAAATGACTGTACATATTATAATAATAAAAACAGACCGTGGAAAAACAACTTTGTCATTGTATTTATTCACACACAAATAGACATTTTGGATGCTGGAGCAAAGACCAGAACCACTTTGACAAGTTCAGATGAATCAAATTATGTTCAAATGAATTGGTTGGAGTGTCTTTGCAGCAGCAAAGCTGTGTGAGGAGTTCCTGGTTGGCAGTGGTCTGTATCTACTGACAGTGGAAGTCACAAACACCAGATCTCAATCTGAGCATCTGTGGGATCCACCTCACAATTTACAGACTTGATCTACTGCTAACAACTTGGTGTCAGATACCATGACACACCTTCAGAAGTCTTGTAGAGCTGATGACTTAACATATTGAAGTGGAGATCACTTCAAATGTCCAGCCCAATGCTGCCCATTGGAAAGCTCTGGAATGTGATCATGAGGAAGATGGATGGTCACCAGCCATCAGTCAGATGATTGGATTTTTGCTTCAGGAGTTGCATAAAGTCACCCAACTACAGTGTGATACTAGTGGAGAACATGCCAAATCAGGCTTATTCTATCATATATTGATGTTGAAGTCATCTTAATGGAGGTCCAGATACCAACCTGAAGCTGTTACTTTGGGGACAGTCCATTACAAAAGACAATTATGCTGACTCAGTTGAACATAAAAAGAAGAGTGACGCTCAACAAGACGGATGGATACAATCAGAGGAATCATAACAAGCCAAGACTGAAGACCCAGAGGATGAGACTCTAGAGTATTATTATACAAAAGATAGCAGGAAATAGACTTGACAGCACTTAATGATTAAAACGAATAGAAGTTTAATAAATTTGGTTCATATTGTGCTGCAGTACCAAATAGTGACCAGGCACTGGAATCTGGAGAAGATTGAAGGCATCTCCACTGAGATAAGCCAGATGGATGACACTGCCAGTTTTGGTATAAAGAATAATAAGGTTGTTATGGTTTCTTTCCTATCCCTTCTGTTTCAATGATTTCTATCCACTGAGCCATGATATAGCTGGTTGATTTGTGTCTAAAATGGATGGGAAAGAGCGCTGTTATTTAAATAATCACAAGTTCATGTTTGTATGAGCAGTTTTTTGTATGCATTCTGCTTGACAGGTGTACTTTTGATTACACTGGTTTTCAGGTTCAGCTATATTTGGAGCACACTGTAACCCAAACCACTGGGACTATAAAGAGTAAACAAAGCCTGGCCTCTGGACACACATAGACTGCCCAGTCTTCAGCACAAATCAGAGCTCTAGAGACAGTCAGGTGTTTCTAAAAAATCTGCTGCTGTGGTGAAGCTCTTATGTTTGAACGTCCTGTTAGAGTGAACTAACCTGGGTGTAAATTTCTGAACTTCATTCAGTTTCAATTCCTTTGGAATGTATTCAATTCATCATGAAATCTCAGATAGATTAATGTTCCCTGCTGCAATCTTATCAACCTCCTGCACTCTGATTGGTAATTTGAAATTTGAATATTGATGACTGTGCTCTTATTAGCTAGTTTAATTTTCTGAACTCTGATTGGCTCACTGAAATTTCAGTCTAGCAGATTGGATTCTGTGATCTCATTAATTAGTTGAATTTTCACTCTGCATTCTGAATGGGCTAGCAGCATTTTAATCCTGTGCTCTACCTAGGTAATTTTATTTTCTATTATGGGATTGGACTGGCCATTTGAAGTTTTCATTTTACTCTCTCAAATACTTAAATAGAAAATAAAGAAATAAAGAAAATAAGCTAATGTACTTCAGTAGAAGTTAAAGTACTTTACTCACTAATATACTTCAGTAGACATTAAAGTACTTTAATCACTAATATACTTCAGTAAATATTAAAGTACTTTACTCACTAATATACTTCAGTAGAAGTTAAAGTACTTTACTCACTAATATACTTCAGTAGAAGTTAAAGTACTTTACTCACTAATATACTTCAGTAGATGTTAAAGTACTTTACTGACTAATATACTTCAGCAGAAGTTAAAGTACTTTACTCACTAATATACTTCAGTAGATGTTAAAGTACTTTACTCACTAATATACTTCAGTAGATGTTAAAGTACTTTACTCACTAATATACTTCAGTAGAAGTTAAAGTACTTTACTCACTAATATACTTCAGTAGAAATAAAGTACTTTACTGACTAATATACTTCAGTAGAAGTTAAAGTACTTTACTGACTAATATACTTCAGCAGAAGTTAAAGTACTTTACTGACTAATATACTTCAGTACAAGTTAAAGTACTTTACTGACTAATATACTTCAGTAGACATTAAAGTACTTTAATCACTAATATACTTCAGTAAATATTAAAGTACTTTACTCACTAATATACTTCAGTAGAAGTTAAAGTACTTTACTCACTAATATACTTCAGTAGACATTAAAGTACTTTAATCACTAATATACTTCAGTAGATATTAAAGGTCATATAATCACTCATTTCATGAAATTGAAGATGACTTCATATAATCACTCATTTCAGGAAATTATAGATGACTTCATATAATCACTAATTTCATGA
>BRDA01010182.1:157592-170982 GCA_036984385.1 Crenuchus spilurus
GACTTCATATAATCGCTCATTACATGAAATTGAATATGACTTCATATATAAGTTAAAGTGCATTTCTCGCTAATATACTTCAGTACAAATTAATGTACATTACTCACTAATATACTTCAGTACAAGTTAAAGTACTTTACTCACTAATATACTTCAGTACAAGTTAAAGTACTTTACTTTATACTTCAGTACAAGTTAAAGTACATTACTCGCTAATATACTTCCGTATAAGTTAAAGTACATTACTCGCTAATATACTTCAGTATAAGTTAAAGTACATTACTCGCTAATATACTTCAATACAAGTTAAAGTACTTTACTTTATACTTCAGTACAAGTTAAAGTACATTACTCGCTATTATACTTCAGTATAAGTTAAAGTACATTACTCACTAATATACTTCAGTATAAGTTAAAGTACTTTACTCACTAATATACTTCAGTAGACATTAAAGTACTTTAATCACTAATATACTTCAGTAGATATTAAAGGACTTTACTCACTAATATACTTCAGTAGATGTTAAAGTACTTTACTCACTAATATACTTCAGTACAAGTTAAAGTACTTTACTCACTGATATACTTCAGTACAAGTAAAAGATTAACATTTCTAAGAATTTGAAGATCATGTACCTCTAGGTATACATGTAAAATGGTATTTAATACCACCTCTGCTAATCAGTTCAAGTCCTACTTGTACCCATCAGGAGTGATTTATAGAACAAAAAGTGTCTCATCTTGAGGTCAGGGACGCTCTTTTTCATGTTCCTGATGATGCAAGCACTCCTTCCCATTAGACTGTCTCTCCATCAGACCTTGTGCCTGGGCCTCCTGCCACAGATACCATATGCAGTTGAAGCATTTATGTGATGTGTAATATTTTATCCGCTGTGGAGCTGAGATGAGGGTACAGAAAGTAAATGCTTACTTCAAGGCTGTGTCTTAAAACTGCAGCGTCTGTATCCTCTGGCCATAATAATTTCATCTCAGCAGAAAGTGTCAGAAAGTCCTGTGATTTAAGATTTTACGCTTTGATTCCACAGCAGCAAATCTTTAGTTTCCAGGGATGATGTCAGGATCTCTGATGCCTGGACTGTGAAGAACATCCAAACAGCAGATGTAAGGAGAGCACCAAGGTTTATCATTATTGTGATGTACATTTCTGAGCATACTAAGAAGATGGGGTGCACAAAACGCTTCTATTATCATCATCATCATCATCACAAGAGTTGTTTTCAGTCAGCAGGACACATATCAATAACTTTTAAATCCAAACATTGAAAGCAGTTAATGTACAGAGTAAATATAACTGAAAATATAGTCAACTTAAATATATTGAGTATATTCAAGAGTTTCCTCATTTCAAGTTCATGCAACTGGTCATTTTTGATTTAGCAGTTTTAAGTTAAAGGAGCCATCCATGCTAAATATATGGGAATACGAAAGGCAACTTATATAACCTCTCAAATAGTCAACAGGCCCAACATTTTGTTACATTGTTGTTTACTAGAGAAACACTAAACTGAGCAATCACATGAAAGTTAAATCCCTCTTCTTTCTCCTCAAGGTGTTAATTTATGGCTTTTTTTTAGCAGCCAATTATATTTTTATTAAAATACTATAATTAATAATATAATTAAAAAAATCATTTTGCAATATGTGTTAAACATTTTGGAAAAAATGCTGAAACATTGATTTTTGCTTTCAGACCTTTACTGATATTTGAGCCCCAAACAAACATAACTGAGCACTCTTTCTACAAGAACCCTCAACATTTCTGTATTTATGTAATGTAGTTACTGTATAAATGGTTTGTGTGGAACAAAAAAAAGGTTTTCACCCATCCATCCATCACCTTCCATTTATCCATATCCAAATGGCAGGAGTAACAACCCAAGTAAAGTAGACCAGATGTTTTTCTCCCCAGCCACCTCTTCTAACTCATATGAGAGGATTCTAAGTCATTCCCAGGCCAGCTGAGAGATATAATCCCAACTGGACATGCCCAGAACACCTCACCAGGGAAGCATCCAGGAGGCATCCTAATCAGGTGGCACCCCACCCCAACTGGCAGCGACTCTATGTCTGAACTCTTCACCCTATCTCTAAAAGAGAGCCTGGACAACCTGCAAAGAAACCCAGGTGAGGGTTGCTTTCCCAGGTGAGGGTTAGAACATAGACCGACCAATAAACAGGACTGTTACCTTCTGGCTTAACCCCTTCTTCACCAGAAAAGGACCATACAGAGTCCACATCACTGCAGATGCTGAACCGATCCGCCTGTTGATCTCCCGCTCCCTCTTACCCTCACTAGTGAAAAAGACCCTGAGATACTTAAACTCCTCCACTTGAGGCAAGGGCACTTTCCTAACCTGGAGAGAGGACTCCACCTTTTTCCGGCTGAGTACCACAGTCTTCGATTTGGAGGTGCTGATTCTCATCCCAGCCGCTTCACATTCAGCTGCAAACTGGTCCAGTGAAGAAAAAAAAGTGTTCCTAAAAGTTTGAGTTTTGAAAGGTTAAATGTAACATTCTTATTCATCATCATCATCATCATCATCATCATCATCATCACTACTATTATTACTATATTCCACATACCTGAATATGAGCATTCCTATATTTTTGCTCTGCTGCCCCCTACTGTCCAAATTCTCATAATAGTCCTGGGCTTTCAGTCTTCCATTAGAAATGAAGCAGACCTGCTGGTAAAACAATACAGTATCCAGCAGTGTTACTTGAACTGTGATTGTTGAATATATAATTACATTTTTGTAAATATTACATAAATGTACAACAACATGATGTAAAACACAGATGTATAGACATATAATGCCACACTCTGATACGTCTCATAATCCTTGTACTCTATAAACCCAAACAGAACTAACTCCATCTTTGTTTTTTTCCGAGCTAGTGATTGCCCACCAGTCCGGTCCAACGCTGATGGAAGATTGAATACTATCTCTGTATGATGCCACCTTAGACCAGCTGCCCCCCAACAATCAACTCCTGTGACCTGCTCCAGATGTCCAACACTACTGACAACATTCAAGTTTATATGGACTTTACTGGCTGTTATCTTTATTACCATTATCATCATCATTCCTGTCCCACTACTGTCACCATCTAAGTACAACATCATAGGATTGTGTGATTTATCAAGAACTTGTAATTAGTTGAGCAGAGGAGGATGGGTCCCCCACGTAAGTCTGGTTCATCCCAAAGCTTCTTCCTCTAGCTCTGAGGGAGTCTTGAAACTGTCGCCGTTGGCTTGCTCACTGGGGATTTGGTGTTTGTTATTACAAAACCTGTAAAGCTGCTTTGTGACATCAGTTGTAAAAAGCGCTTTATAAATAAATTTGATTTGATTTGATTTGAAAGCATATACACACTACCACTCAAAAATTTGGGATCACCCAGAATTCTGCATGACAACACATACTTTTATTTTAGAAGAAAATTATTTCTATCTGCTCTATCTGAAGACTTTGATAAACTCCACAAATTGTGTGACTCCGCCAACTAACTCTTCTATGCTAGAAGGGACAGTGTTTAATATATTAAAAAAGAAATGATAGTCCATTTCTTCAAAATAAATGAGTTTGTTCAAGAGCTATACATTATGTCATTAGAATAAATAATAAAAGCATAAATACAAGAAAAAGTAACACATCTGTTTGGTTCTACATAATGAAGTACTGATTAACCAAACCAGGATGATACAAATAATACTGAGCTGTCATGAGTAGAGGTTTGGAAAGGGTTAAACTAACAGATTCACAGGAAATCACGACTTATGGTATTAATGTTATTTGGATTTATTTTAATACTAGCATTTCTCTGAGTAAATAAACATACGGTCCGGATGTATCGATTTTTAAATCTAATTTAAAACTTCTGCACAGCTCTGTATTTCTATAAACATATTCAGTGTGTTAGCTGCTATATAAATGATGCACAATCTCCTGCTGGCTGCTCATAAGTGGACTGCAGTGCTGACTGTTCATTACCTGCATGTCCCTGTCCTGTGAAAATCAGCAGCTCTCACTTTATTTGGACAGGCTGCTGTCTACAGATCTTCATATTATTATTAAACTTTTGGGCTAGATTTAGGACCATCATTAGAGATAAGACCAGGCCTACTGCTAGGTTTTGGTTTAGGGCCAGCATTAGTGATAAGACCTGGATTTGTGCTAGGTTTAGGTTTATGGTTGGGACAGGATAGGACCAGGGGTAGGTTTAGGTTAAGGTAAACAATTAGGGTTAGGAACAGCATCAGAGTTAGAACCAGGTTTATGTTTAGGTCAACCATTAAAATTAGGACCAGTATCAGTGTTAGACCAGATTCAGAGTTAGAACCAGCATTAGCTTTAGGTTAACAGTCAGGGTTAGGACCAGCATCATAATTAGAACCAGGCTTAAGTTTAGGTTAAGGTTAGCAGTTAGGTTTTGGACCAGCATCAGAGTTAGAACCAGGGTTAGGCTTAGGTTTAGGTTAACAGTCAGGGTTAGGACCAGCATCACAGTTAGAACCAAGATTAAGTTTAGGTTAAGGTTACCAGTTAAAATTAGGACCAGCTTCAAAAATAGAACAGGTTTAGGTTTAAGTTGAGTTTAACAGTTAGGGTTGGACCAGGGTTAGGTTTAGGAGTTAGGTTACTGACAATTTAGTTGACTCTAATAGATTATAAATGTAATGGGAATTAAATGCAAGGTAAAGTAAAGTAAAAAGCTAAAGTAGGCTGATAGCTGTAGCTGTGAACGTCTAACAGATTGGCACGTGCTGTGACTTGTACTTCATTTGTTTAGACATTATAAAAATAAGCTGCCCTGTGCTGCTTTAGATCGACCTGACAGCATAATTTTCAAACCAGCCAGTCTGGATTTTTTTTTTTTTTTTTGAAGCTCTGAAGTGCTCAGATTAACTTAAGCCGCTGACGCATTAGCACATTACCACGGAGAATGCACTGGGTAATCAGGCTAAAACACTGAACTAATAACATTACAGCCACAACGAGGATTCCTAAAGAGCAAGCAGAGATGAGTATGTAGATTACATAGGGCTTTTTTCATTTTTTGATGCACTCCTTGTCTGAGATATACGGTAGCAGAGAAAGTTCACCTAGAGTCAAAGGAAGGCCGGCTGTGTTCCAATTATTATACATGTGTTCTATATAGTGGTGCACTAAAGAAGTCTACACTTAAAACAAAGTGCGGGTTACACTATACTCCAGAAAACAAAAGCTTCCTTTAATAAGCAATTCCTCAGACTGGCACCCCTTGTTGAAACTTTTTTAAAAGTTTCTTTAAAAACCTCTAAAGTACTTAAAATAACTCTCTTGGAGAAACTTTAAGGTGTTCCTAAAACACAAATGGTTCCTAAAATAATTTCAACAAGAAACCCTGTCGCTCAGACACTTGAGTGAAACATTATTTTTTGGAGTGTAGGATTAGGAAGTGATGATATTTTAGAAACCTTTTGTGTTTTAAGAATTTTTTTTTTAAGACAGATTGGGTTCACTTGACAGAAGAAGCCCTAAAAGATCTTACAGGAACCTTTTGGTTTTTAGATTGTAATAAGAGAACACTAGCTTACAGTTAAAAGCCATTGCACTCTTCAGTGTAGTCCAGTTTCAAAACAAACCAGCTTAGTTTCACTACATTTACATTTGACACAGTCAAAGTAAATAAGGTAGTGGGCTGTCACTGGTTCGTTACCAATCCTTTCAGTTGCATGGTGTTCAAGTCTTCAGTACCTTACAGAACATGTCTGTGTTATAATGAATGTTTTTAAAGTGTTATCAAGGTGAAGATACACACTCTGGATATAGAATTGATTTTAATCAGGTTTAGAAAAAAAAACAATTAATTTTGACATTATCTCCTTGCTTTTCAGTACACTTTGTCCATCTATCAACAACCTTTCATATTCCCTCACTGAAACTTGTTTTAGGCTGAGCTGTGACCCACAAATTCACTCTGTCTTCACAGGACATAAATCTCCATCCTCTTACGGCTTCTTTCAGGAGACCAAACAGGTGATAGTCTGATGAGGGTGAAATCAAAACTATAGGGAGGAGCTTTAACACCTCAAAACCTAGTTTTTGAAGAATGTCAACAGTCATGCAAAATCACACCGTTGAATAGCAGTTATAGAGTTTTAAATAGAGTTTTGTTTGAAGTTTAGACTTCAGGTCTTCAGTGTGCATTTCACTGTAATGAGAACTGTTGGCATACAAATCTTAACTGCGGCAGCCATTTTTGTTGCACTGCAGTCATAAATGAACTGACGTAACATGTTCAAATCTGCACAGCAGTTATGGAGAGAGCAATCTAGTACAGAAACCATTAATAAAGCATGGCAGCCAACTGAAGTCTTAATATAACTAATGTGTGGGCAACTTTTCACTCACCCTTGTTTAATAAACATATTTTATGTTGTACTGACTCTACCACCCTGCCCAGACCTTTACTTGTATTTTATCATTTACAAAGGTTGTTAAAGGAACAAATCTGCTCTTTTCTCCTTGAAAAGTGAATGTATTAAATCTTAAATATGCACTATTGGACGGCCATCTTGGACATTCACAGAAGTTGTTCAGCCAGAAATCATATCCATGATCAGTTTTCTACAAGCCCTGCTGCTGTCTTAAGTATAAACAATAAAATAAAAATAATGGGCAATTTGGGTGAGCATTGAGTTCTAGTGTTACAACTCCAATTCTAAATGAATGAACTTTATAGAAGTAACAAATTGACCTTAAAAAGTCATCCAACATCAGTAACGAGGAGTGTGGGGCTTATTTTTTTCTGAATTTTACACTTCAGAATTACACGAAACCTAGAGTAGAGCAATGGCTTGTAACTACAGAAGCCCTAAAAATCATGGTTTAGCTTATCTCTTTTACTCTGTTTTACTATAATACGTGATTTTATTTGGGGTTTTTTATTTATTTATTTATTTAATTATGTTGTTTTCTTGAAATTTTATCTCGTGTTTATCTATATTTAAAAATAAATCTGATTCAAGGTTATAAATCTGAGGATTCAAGGTTAGTAAACAACATGACTATTCAACATTAATAACACAATACAGTACTCACTTTCACAGTATCTCGGTATCTCGGTATCTCAGTTAATTCATCCTATTATCTCGAAACAACAACGTTTGTAATGTCGTGCTAATGACATACATCAGGCGATAATCAGATAAATTAAATAAACGAACTCGTTTACACGGAATAACAACGATATGTAAACTTGTTCGATTCGTAACGGATTGGAGCGCGCGCGCCACTGTGAGCACTTCCTAGTGTTCTAACGAGGGCGCACGTGCGCGTATTGGAGCGCGCCCGTCTGGCGCAAGCGATGATGATGTCGTTTACCGTCGGAGCTGTAGAGCAGCATCGGTCCACTTCAGAATTTACGAGATGTTTTGTGTAGGATGGACCTTCGGTGCTGTTCGGATGGGATACTTTTGTGAAGAGAACCAATGATAAAGTGGGAAAAGGAGGTGAAGCACGGAGGGCACTGGGAGAGATTTACGTACCATAAGAGTACCCGGAAGCGGTGCGGGTTTCGCTCGTTTGTGTTTTTTGGGGGAGTTTGAAGCGATACTTTGTAATTAAATGGCAACCGGACTAAGTGGGACCAGGACAATGTGAATGTGGCCTCACACAGATAAAATATGCTTGTTTTCCTGGATTGTGACGGAGATACCGTCAGTAGTTTGTCAGATGGCGAAGTTGGGACTGGAAGCCGAGATTTTATCCAAGAGGAGGTAAAAGAGAAAAATGATGTTTCTGACGAGAGCTTGGACTTTATAAACAATGAAAGTGGTAGAGGAAGCAGTAAAGAAAGAGAAGAGAAAAATATTATTAGAAAGACTTCACTGGTGGAAAATTTGAGGAGAAATGTGGGAGCACATTTTGCCAATGACAGCAATGTTGAAAACCCCAAAGAACCAGAGTCTGACTTTGAGAAAGTGAGCACATCATCTCCAAAGCTGGAACGTGGAGCAGTGATCAGGGATGAAGGGCAAGAAAGTGAGCCAAAGTTTTCAGACTTCTCCACATCACTGAACTTGGAAGACTTGGAGGTGTCTGACTCAGAGTCAGGAGGTGATGACTGGCAGTCTAAAGAACATGTTTACTGTACTGTGTATTGCATTGCCAACGATGACTATAGGAAACCTTCTGAAACTACACAGGATCTGGCTGATGGAGCCCAGTTTGCTCCTACAGACTCACTAAATCTAGAATTGGGTGACCATCCAGAGCCCTATACACTGACTGACCTCGTAGATTCTACTGTCCTGAGCAGCACTCTGTCTGTGCTGTTAACATGCCGCATCTGTCTGGATGATAGACACATCAGGCCTCTACATTGCTGCCAAAAGGGCGTCTGTGAAGAGTGTCTGAAAACATACATCAGTTCTCAGGTACCAGCCCAGGTGACACGTCGATATGATATTGCTATGATGATATTTTTTGCCCCTGGGATACTTTTCTGAGCATATTCTCAGGGGAATTCCACCAAATTTGGACAAATATTCAAATTAGGGTTACAGTTAGTTGGATTTGTACAACACACATCATTAAGAGCAGCACTGACGTTGACATTGGCTTGAATCTTAACTGAGGTCATCGTAAGGTGACTGAGACTTAGACCACTGCACTACAAAACCAGTTAGAGTACTCAAACCCAAGCTAATATCCCATAACAATGCTTTAAACATGAATCATTTCAATCCCAGACTTGTGAGGAAGCACAAATGCTTTCACAACAAGCCTACATGATTATGACCTTTTATGGAAATAAAAGTGCAGTAATTGATTTGAACTGAAACACACAATACATCAGTGGCTGATTATTATTTGCAGACAAATTGAAAGACCAATTACTGTTATCAACCTCGTATTGAATTATGGCTGATAATTCCAGATAATTCAGCATCTATGGTGGGAATTTTCCTTCTTCTAGACCTTAGTGTTCTCTGCTGCCTGCTTTACCCTGTAATGGTGTATGTAATTTCAGGTGAGTTTTATATTTAATTACTTTATGTACATTAATAATGTATTTACATTTTAAGTGTGATATCAGAATTGGCCAAAATCAGTAGTTAATTTGTTTCATTGCAGACATGAACATTTCAAATCTGTGTTTCTCTACATACTTATATAGTTATAATGTATGTATTTGGAAATATCCAGAGCGACCATGATGTTACATTTGTAGGTGAATGTAGCATTAGGAGTCTTGCCCAAGGACTCTTATTTGTATAGTGTTATGTGATTGGCCAAACCAGGAAAGAAACCCCAGTCTGCCATGTGTGGGTCAAGTGTTACCACACTATACTGTTCTGGCAATAGAAGAATGTCCTTATGTTTGAGATAAAAAGCTATATCATTATTTTATAGTGTGATATTGTGCATGGAGTCTCAGAGTGGCCAGAAGAGGGCGCTGTGAAGTCTAGACGAAGGAATATTCCCATACAAGCTAAAAGTAGGACAATTTTCAATAGGAGTCAGCCTATTACATAATTTGTTGTTTCTGTTTATCAGCGAGTCATATCGGCTGCTGATACATTGTAACGCTCAGAACGCTCTGTTGGCTATTTGAGTGGATTTAGCTGTATCATGTTATTTATGACAAAATTGTGAATTTATTCTCTGCTTTATCTTGACATGTTACCTGTTGTATATTCAGTTGAACTTGGACTCAGCTGAGTGCATGTGCTTTTTTGCAAGTGCTCGGTCAAGCTGCCATGGAAAATGCATCAGTGTGCCTCAGTGCATCATGACAGAGGTTGCTTCAGAAGTATAATGAGGCAGGATATTGACTTTAAGTTCTCTCTCTCTTTCTCTCTGTCTGTCTCACTTGCTCACTCTCTTATTGTGTTTTAAAGGAGCCCTGCCCTCAGTCACTCACTGTTTAGGGAAGTAATGCATTTCCTGGCCACTGTTCTTACTGACCTGCATTATCATCAATGACTGATGGGGGAATTCTGCTTGCGTGGTACTGCACTCACTTGCCAAACAAGCCAAAGTCAGATCTTTGCAATTTATGTAAAAGGTCACTGAACACCATTGTTACTATTAATATCCTCTTAAAGGGCCCATATCAACTTACCTCACCAACAGGTGAATGTAGGGTATAAACACTGTATTCATAAACAAAGCCTTCAGAACATAACATTCCACAGAATGGAAAAAGATTTTTTTAATTCACTGTTTCTTTAATGTCACATTTGTTTTTAGCGCTGCCCATTTGAGTTGTAGTTATAAGGAGTGTTTCAGTCTGTACTAAGGCACAATCCAAGTCAGCCAATCAGAACAGAGCTCATGTACAATCTGACTGATTTAGTCATAAAGCATTAAGCACGTTTGGAAAAATAAATTGTGGCTGTTTTTGGTACCTCTGACCACACGGATATTATAAATGGACATCAAGAGAAATTAAAAAGCATTTTTTTAACAACGGAATGTGTTACTTTCGCAGTAAAAAGTTTATATGAGAAGCAAAATGATTGTTAACTTTCTTCTATTCCAAGTTATTTCAGACCACATGACTTATATTGTAGTTGGAGCCCCACCATATCATGGGCACCACACTTGCTTCATGGATCCAAGAAAAGAGATGAAAATTGGGATCCAAAGATTTTCCCGGGTTGAAGAGCTGTGCCTTGCAGAAATATTTTGCTATGTTGTTGCTATTAGGCATTCTGAGAGAGCTCTTCAGCCACAGATAATGACTCTTTCCTTGGCAAATCAAGTGACCCTATGCTGTAGATTGTGGAAAATCAGTCTCTGTGCCTGTAAATTGCAAACCGTTTAAATGTAAATATCACAGATGAAGTGAATAAAGTTTATTATCTTGTATTGGTGGTGCGGTAATGTTTGATGATCATCTGATTCTCAGATACTGGAAAAAAATATGTATGTGTGAAGACATGAGACACTCTGACAATGGCCAGATGGGACAGCATTTATGAGGCTTCAGGCCTTGTGAGGGGCTCCCGATCAGCAGTGGTCAGTACCTCAGTACTGTACAGTACCAGTAGCTCATCTGTTGTTGCAGTTTGTTTTAGTCATCTTCTGGTCCTTCACTGGTGGTCACAAGATGATGCTGTTTTGCGGGTGCTGTATTAAACACTGCTTGTGAATTTCCGGTATCAAGATTGGGGTAAGAGGATATATATGCTCAGAAATCAGATTAGTGGGCTAAAATCCAGCTTTAGTGGATTTCTTAATCAGATTCCTACACCAATCTAAGAAATCGGAGTATGCTGTTTATGTGTCCACTTGAATTATCAGATAACTGTGGAAATCTGATTATGATTGGATTATTAAGTGCATGTAAACACACAAATTCCAGCTTCACATTGCACGACTGGTTGAGATGTAACTGCGAGTCTTTCAGTTTTTGTGGCTTTCACACTACATGACTGGTCGGCAACGCAAGGTCAAAAACTACATGACTTTTAATCGCAGACTCCTGGCTGCTCTCCAGAAACATGTTTTGCCATGAGAACAGAACAGTATAACCAGCGTGCAGGCTATGAGCCAGCAGTACAGTTACAGTTATATTTGTTGCTGCTGCCTTTTTTAGGACAAATTAGAATGGTTGGCAATCAGTCGGCGATGGCTCATTGAGCATCTTTCAGGAATTCACACTACACAACTAAGCAAGCCCAGAGTCATCTCCGACTTGCCACCGAGCAGAATGATCCACGAAAAACTAATCTGCGACTGGAAAACTGGGATAAATTTGTGTAGTGTGAACTAGGTGTTACTGACACTGATGTTTAAAAACAGCAGGTCTGTTGTCTAATCCACTCATAACAGCACAACACACAATAACACACCACCACCACATCAGTGTCACTGCAGTGCTGAGAATGATCCATTACCTAAATAATATCTGCTCTGTGGGGGTCCTGACCATTGAAGAACAGAGTGAAAGGAGGATAACAAAAATATACAGAGAAATGGACTACAGTGTGTAATGGGCTCTGTGGGTTCCCGTAGTTCAACTTCCGTTTTTTATAAGCAGGGCAACAAGCAGATAAGGCTGTAAAATAATAGTTTATAAGAAAAGTTATTCAACATTTCCTATAAATTCAGCACTTTTAATTTAAGAGGCTGTAGTGACATCACTGTACAATCATAGTACAAGTCAGCAAAGCACCAGCAGTGACCTTATGTGTGTTTCAGTGGCCTGTATGTAGCTGTAAATAAACCATTAAGGAAATGTAGTTTGTTATATTCAGTAGTATCTTATCTAGAACCGAATGTCCTCATCTGATCCTGCAAATCTATGAAGGCCAAAGTGGTTTTGTAATGTAATCTGTTCTAATGTTTGTCGTAGGTCTTCAACCTCCTTTACAAGCTCCTCATTCTTAATTAGCACCAAATCCAGACCTGCAGCTTCAGGAACTGAACAATAGTCATAGCAAGTCGCCTCAAAGCCATGTTCTATGGTATGTTCCTCTATATCACAGGCCTCTTTCAACACACTTGGTCTTGGCTGTACTTCACTGGTTCTACTGAAACCAGGTCAGAACCTTTTTTTATTCGTCTCCTCTGAGTTTCTTCGACGTCATTGTTAATGAAATGGGCACCACAGACTTCTGTGTGTTTGTTGATTTGGAAGTTATCCTTTATTGTTTACTTTTTTTTACTTATCTTTTTCTGATCTCCTCTTCCAGCGAGAACAAATGAAAACTCACAATACCTTCCTGATACTGAACACAATGTGACAGAACAATGTCCTGATCCCTGAACTACCTCTTCACTCACAAATCAGAAGTTGCACTGCCGGTATAACAGAAATACATGACAGACCTTAGTGCATAGAGCCTATTTTAAAGGTAAAAAGTGCACCTGTAGGGTAGGGATGCACCGAAATTAACGTTTTTGGCCGAAATCGAACAAAATGAAACATTTAACTGATGGCTGAACTGAATACGGTTCTTCATTTCTATAAATCATTATAAAATTAGTAACTAAATTATTTCCCAAAATAAGTCTTGTAGTTAGTCAGGAATGAATGTCGATATTTTAGTAAGCTGTGTTGACGTCATTAGGTTTAATAACATGAATTTAATTGATTTTTTGTTTATATTTTTTATATTATAAGACAATAATATATAAATATGTATAAAGACACATTTATGTTACATCAGTTCTAACACTGAATTAGAAAACATGGCAAAAATGAATGATGTAAACTACATGGATGTTTTGTGTGTTTAATGTGAGTGTCATTGGCAACAGACAACTGAAAAATAGGGATGCACCGATACCACATTTTTTAAAACCGAGTACGAGTACAAGTACTTACATTTCAGTACTTGCCGATACCAAGTACCAATAAGAGTACT
>BRDA01010184.1:6106-20333 GCA_036984385.1 Crenuchus spilurus
AGAGTATAAGTATATACTAGTATGTTCCTGTATAGAGTGTAGGTATATAGAGTATAAGTATATACTAGTATGTTCTTGTATAGAGTGTATGTATAGAGTATATAGTATAAGTATATATTATTATTTCCTTGTCCAGTCTTAATTGTTATTTATGCCCATTATATTAAAAACAATAAACTGTTCATACACACCTGATGTCATTTCACAGAACACTTCGAATGGTTGCGAGTCAGAAGGCTGGACAGTGTAAAGTCCACTCGTACTTTCCCCTCTCAGGAACAAATCGTGACAGTTGGAGGCCAAACCTGAAAAACAGTAAAAAATTGACCTGAGTGAGAATTAAACCTGCAGTTTACCTCCCACCAAGTACTAAACCTCACCAAACACCCCAGAAGAAACAAAGTTATCCACATTTACTTGGAAACTGATTTAGTAGTTGATTTCTTTATTTTTACAGAGGCTTCAGGTTCTGTGATTTGTGTTGTTTGTATTTAAAAGTAACTGTAGTATTTTCTGGTATTTTAATATTTTTAGTCTTTTTTCTCTTTTGTGTTTGGAGCTCTGAATGTGTAAACACGACCTTTCCCCCAGTTCCCAAGCATACACACTTCCCTCTGCCTCTACACAGCTCTTAAAGCATTCCTTCCTAAACCCCCGCCCCGCCATCCCCCCAACACCCCCCGCCCAATCATGCCTCCTTCACATGCACAGCAGCTCATCTCTGACCTCACACTGAATGGACACTGAATGGACGCTGTGTGGATGCTGTGTGGAGGCTGAGTGGACGATGTGATTGGATGAACTGTGATTGTTTAGGACCCTTTAATTTTTAGTCTCTGTGTTAATGAAATGAGTTTAACTGAAACTTTCCTTATAGATCACTGATCAATAATCAATAATTAAAATCAGTTTTAAAAAGTAAAAATTCACTACATTTCAGTGAAAGTCATTTTTTGTTTTCAGGTTTTATTCTAAAATATTTTGACTGACTGTCACAAACGAGTGTTGAGTTTATTTCTTAAATTCTCTGCAGACAGATGTGTGTGTGTGTGTGTGTGTGTTTGTATGGGGGAGGGGAGGGGAGGTTTCCCTGACAGATCTGGGGGAAAGGTTACACATTCCTGGAGGAAATTAAGTCTGTTTTTCTGTCTTTGTGACGACATTAAAACGTGTTGTTTAAACAGGAGAGAAAGTGTGTACAAAGTTCATCCCCTAAAACTAAAAATACCTCCTCATCTTAACAGGAGATAACAAAGGACAACAGGAGAGAACAGGGACTAAAGTGGGCTAAAGGGGAAAATGGGAGCTAAATTGGGCTAACAACTGGAGAACGGGGGATAACAGGGCTAAAGGGAGAGTATGGGGCTACAGTGAGCTAACGCGCTAATGGGGGTTAACATAGCCAAAGGGGGAGATAGCAGGTTAATGTGGTTAAAGGTGGAGAACACTGGCTAACAGGGGCGAAAGGGTGAGAGTGTGGCTAAAGGAGGAGAATGTGGGCTAACAGGGGCTAAGGTGGAGAACTGGGGCTAATGTGACTAAAGGGGAGAATGCAGGTTAATGTGGCTAAAGGGGGAGAACACTGACTAATGGGTTAAAGGGAAAGAATGGGGCTAACATGGATAAAGGGGGAGAACTGAGGCTAACATAGCTAAAGGGGGACAACGCAGGTTAATGTGGCTAAAGGGGGAGATTGGGGGCTAACAGAGAGTTTAAAGGGACTAATGGGGATAACTGGGGTAAACAGATGCTAAAGACTTTTAATAGCGACTAGCAGGAGCTAAAGGGGGCTATCTGGGGCTAAAAGGGGGCTTTCAGAGGCTAACAGGGGGTGTCTCTGGCTCTGAGTCAGAAACCTAATACAACTCATAACATTACACACTCCACCCTGAAAGATATAAAGTAATCCCCCCGCCCCCCCATCTGTGCCTCTCTGTGACCCTACTCAGCACCAGCCAAGACCGGTTACCTCTCACCTATCTGGAGCCTTTCCAAACTAAATCTGGCCTTTAGAACTGCCTCTAAAAATGTTTTATTTCAGTTTACATTTAACCAGCATAGACCACACAGGTCAAATCGATCTAATCAATCATTCTGAACATACTGATGATTAACATTAACGTTTGAAAACTTAGATCTGTGATTGTTTTTTACTGTAAACTTAAAAACTTTAAAAGTTTCATTTTAATCTGCATAATTAATTGGTGGTCTGACAATCAGAAAATTAGATAAAGAAGAAGTCGGATTAGCAACAATATTAAAAGTGGTTTTAATGTATTTCAAGTGTCTTACCAGCTGGAGAGTCGTGCTGTTCGGCACTTTCGTTCTGATGAGTTTCTTCCTCTTTGTTTTTCAGTGAAGACTGTTCATTTCTCATTTGAACCTGTAATTAAAAATAGATCCTTTATTATTATTATTATTATTATTATTATTATTATTACTATTATTATTATTATTATTATTATTATTATTATTACTATTATTATAGAAATAATTCTGTAATTCTGTAGAGCTGCACCATTACAGAGACACCGAAGGTCAGCTAGTTACGGGTCCAAGCTCATTTACAAACCTGGTTCTGAAGAGTCCGAAGGCGAATGTTCTGCTTGTCCAGCTTTTCCTGCTGTTGTTTGATTCGTTCCACAAGTTCATCGATTCGTTGATTTTGCGCCTCGAGCATCCACTGAAATATGAAAACAGATTTACTGTTAATTATGATTGAAAACTTTTAGGTCTGATTGAAGACTAAAAATCGAACTGTTCTCTTTTATTCTGGCTGTTTAGAATATTAATACAGATATAATAATAGTCCAGCTGTGACTGTACTCAGTGACTGTTACTATACGCTTCAGTTTTCAGTGTAAATAATCTGTTATGTAACTTTGCAATCTAGTTTCTGTATTTTAGACACAAAAACTGTTTGTTCAGGTTCTGTTTAACTGTCTCTGACATTAATAATAACAGAACTTCAGTCATTAATGTAGCTGTTCTGTGAAAAGACCGAAGGCTGATTTTGTCTTTCTGACTTCTTGCTCTAAATGGTGACATGCTGTTCTTTTGTTTGGCTAAGCTGGACTCTTTTCCTGCACGTACAGCACGCTGCAGGACTCCAGACTCAGGACCTTCACATATAACATGACTCCTCAGTTGTGCAGGTTATTTTTCTAATGTATATGATTGTGAATATACAGCACATGATGTGATGTACTAAATACTCATAAACTAAAGTTAAATGACTTTCTTTGCATTCAGATGTTCTGAAGACGTACCTGAACGACGCGAGCGTCGCTGAAGTTCCCAGACGTGTTCACACCTTCTCCCTGAATCATGCCGTCGACCTTCTCCTCCAGCTTATTGATCTTCTCGTGGACCTTCTGCCTGTCCCTCAGCAGCTCGTCAGCTTTGCCCTGCAGCTCAGAAGAGATTTTCAGGATCTGACCCTCGCGCTCCTCCAGACTCTGTGTTCTGGTTTTCAGGAGCTCGTTGTTCTCCTGCAGACGCTGGCTCACTTTGCCCAGTTCACTTAAAGAGCTGTTGAAGACCTTCAGCTTGACGGAGACGTCCCGCATCTGGCCTTTGGTTTTGTCAACATGTTCTTTCAGTCCCTGACCCAGCTGAAGAAGTCCGTGGGCAAGGACGTTCACATCGTCCCACGCGGCATACTGGACCCTCTTCTCTTTTCTCTCCGATTTCCTCTCGTAGGGAAAGCTGACCGCGGAGCTGATCAGGAGAGAAACACACAGAGAAGTCACCAGCTTCATCCTGCTGCCAGGTCTGTCTGTCTATATATCTGTCTGGACAGTGAAGAATACTCTGTCCAGAGGCACTGACTGAAGCCTTTATACCTTCTCTGAGCCCTGTTCGTCTAATCTGATTGGCCGGCACTCCGGTTTCTCCTTCCTCTCCAAATTTAACCCCTTCAGCTCTGCGCAGGATGATGTAACTCTGTACATGAAATAAAACCGGATTTTCAAAAGTATCACAAATGTGCAGAAGACATGTAACTTATACAGGTAAACAAGGATCATATAACTTCCTAAAAGGCCGTGTGGCTTTTTCAAAGGGCTTATTGTGATGAAGGAGGAAAGGCTTTGTTCACTCAGACGAGGAAAACGTGCCTACAGCGCATGAGGAACAGTGTGAGAATTAGGGGAAAGGTCAGAGAACAGTAGTGACCATAGCGTACGTGTGACAGACCCTTTCCTCTCACGTTCAGAAGTGTGTCAGGCTGATGTTTAATCACGTTTTAATCACATTTCTTTATTTCTTTATTGAATAAGAATCATTTCAGCATGTGTAGCTTTTTTAACCTACTTATTTCATACTGACGTCATATTATTACTTTATTAGTCTAAAGCCTCAAATCTTCATATCAGAAGTATAACAGATTATTAAAGAATCATCTTTCATCATTTTAATGAAGAATGTGCCCCGAGCGCTTCTGATGCAAGGCTACAACAGCTGCGTTTTCAATGATCACAACGCTGACCTTTTACCTACTTTCTCAACATCTGCATCACCGGAGGAACAAATTCAGGAAAAGGGGCTCCATTTAACAACATCTCCACTCAAGGGAACATTTTCTAATAAAACGTGGCTTTAATAAGCTTCACGTCTCTAACATGAGCGGCTTCTATTAAGTCTAAGATGTTCAGAAGAACTGTGATGTTTAAATTTTGTGTAGAAATTAAATTGAGTTTGAGAAATGACATCTATTGTTAAAAATTTATTATATTCGATCAAATAAATGTTTCTTGACTGTTTTAATATTATTGATCAATTTAATTTAAACTAGTGGTGCTTGAAAGTTTGTGAATAGTTTAGAATTTTCTAGATTTACACATTAAATTTGACCGAAAACTTCATCAGATTGTCCTAAAAGTCTTAAACATAGATCAAGAGAACTAAATCAGACAAATGTCACAAAAATCATCCATCAAATCCAGTGCTATGGTCCAGTACAATTAAAATAACACACTTTCCAGAATCCAGAATTAAAAGGTTACTGGAAACCATAATGCTGGTAAACTGTTTGTAATGTGCTTTAAAGGTGAACATTAAACAACTCGGACTCATACAATTCTAAAATCTAATTAAGCCACTTTAAAGCAGATTATAATGGTGTCATATTTATAATGGTGCCCCTTTATTATGCAATAAGCTGAGCCCAATTCTGAATCGTTGAACTTACTAGTTTTTAGGCCTAGATCACAAACAAAAACTGACTTATTTAACAGTTTGTGGGCTGTTGGGCCCTTCAGATACCCAAAATATCTCAATGTTGTCACAGATGAGCTAAAAAAATAAATCAGTTCAAGTCTTATTGTGTCACTGTCTGGTTATTTATAGACCATATTACTAAATGTGCTTTATTTAAAGGGTTATTTTAGATCAGGATATGAAAACAGTTGTCACATGGACAGCGCTGGAGGAGATAGACGGCATTGGGGATGTTAACACAAGGTTTGATTCCATAAAACAAAACAAAGCAGACTGTGGGTGTGGCAATACAAGATATCAACAAACATGGTGACAAAGAATGACTCACAAAAGCTGTGGAAATACGAGGGTGTTAAATAGAAAACAATGCTTGACATGTAATGAGACGGCAGGGCTGTACAATGATGTTACAACTGGGGGTGGAGACATAACTTGAGCAAGACACATGGAAGACAAACAAAGAGAGAGGACATGGAGAAACGTAAACAAACGAGGCATGTGGACAGAGGCAGGGCCAGGGACACAGCAGAGGTGGGAAGTTTACAACAGGAGTGTACTCCATAACAAAACTGGAAATTGAAATAGAAGCTGGAAATTTGTGGGGGGTTTTTTTTCCTAAAAAAATCTATTGAAATAGTAACAACAACAGCAACAATAATAACTTTTATTAGGGTAATTATATTGTGATGCCACAACTGAATATTTTCTGTAAATTTTTCTCTAAAAATTTTTTCTCTAAAAAAAATTATTTTCTCTAAAGCCTAATGATTCATAGTTATATAGAGCTAGTTCATCTCATATTATTAAACATTAAACCATTGATTTAAACTGTAAAGTATAACTTGAATTTTAAGTGAAAGTCCAGAATTATCTAAAAACATACTCCAAAAGCTTGAGCAAAAAGGTAGAAAGATGATAAAAATGAAAATGTGTGTGTGTGTGGGTGTGTGTGTGTGTGTGAGTGAGAGAGAGAGAGAGAGAGAAATCTCCCCCTGTTGTGGTGCTAGTTAAAATCTCATTTCGCCACAACAGATAATACGTTTCTCTTGTTTTACTCCATATGAGTTTGAGTAAAACATTTATTTTCTATAAACTACTGATAATACTTCTCCAGAATTCCAAATAAAATTATTTTTTTACATTTATTTAATAATAATGTTTAAGAGTTCAGAAATCAGATCAGAGTTGGCAACAACTTAATTTGCAATATTAAAAAAAAATAATATAAAATGCACAAAACATTTGCATAATGTTTGGTTGGAAACCCAAACAATGTAATTTTGCTACTTAACTACTAACACTTGTTAGCTGAGTACAGTTTTTGGCTGCTCCACATACCTCTGCTAAAGGTTAATTAGAAAGCACTCTCACTCCGGGTGTTCAAACCAAACTACCTGCTTTATGTAAGTAACGCCATCTAGTGATCAGTGTGTCAGTAGCAGCTTCTGTCTAAAGATTCAGAGCTCTTTTAATAGACTGGCATATGGAAAAAATATGATTTTATATTATTTTATTGTTTTTTTTTTTTATGTTGATCCGTATGTCTTATAACTCATGAAAAAAAACACCATATTGAGAATACTCAATATTTCATTTTTTTGAGTACATTACTAATCAACCAGTATCAACATTTGACCAAAAAAAGGTTTAAAATATATTATTTTATGTATAATGAAAATAAAATATGACATTTAAATATGAAAGTAATGAAAATAAAGTTTGAAATCATGAACACAAATAAATGTTCAAATAATCATCTAATTAATTTGAGATTAATTAGTAAGTTAAACACACAGGGCGCTGGCAGTGTTGCAGATTTGCTTACCAAAATGGAGATGGGGCGCTTTTATGACGTCATTGAATATTATGAAAAACCGCCTAAAAGTTCACATCAAAAACTGGGCTTGAGTTTAGGATCCTTTTCTCATTCTTCATAGTACGTTTGTATTTTAGCATTGTGAGAGCTAAAATCATTAGCCTACCTGATGGACTGGTGCTGTTTAGCTGATGAAACACTGTACAAATGGGCATGGCTATGGTGTCTTCTCCACACCTGACAGTCAAACTTTGGACAACTGATTGAATGTGAGTAGAACGTATTTAAAATTAGGCTGTTGTATAAATAGATATAGTATTAAATATGTAATGTATCCTTTTATTTTTGGTATTAAATTTGTATCATTTTATATAAATCTGTTTAGCTCTATTCACGCGCATTCAAATCGGGCTGCCAGTAATTGAGTGACTAGTGCCCTCTAGTGTTCTATAATCATTTTTAACATAACGAGATGAAAATGGGGTGGACAGACTTCCCTTGAACTGGCTCTGGGTTCGATTTATTCATTGTTATTCATATCTATAAATCTAACACAGAACTCTAACTATAGATAGTCCATCAGAAAACAAAAATGCAGTTACAGTGTTGGCAGGTATAGTTTACCAACAATATTACAAACAAAAATAGGAGTTTTGCACATAAAAGAAAATTGTTTTTGGTATCCCAGTAAATCTCAGTACACAGAAAAGAAATATAGAAAAAGAACTTTAGTGCAGAAACTTACATACACATACTCTCTATATCTATCCACACACACTGACATAATTTTTTGGGGGGACATGTCCCCTGCACATTTTCAAAAAGCAGTTTTGGTCCCCTGCACTTTTTATCATCCAAAACCAATGTTATGCTATATTAAATGGAGACAGGTCAAGCACTAGGGCCACTCAAGCTGAAGCCTGTTTCCTTTTACACCACCAACAAGCTCACGGCTACAGCCAGTGTTGCCAAGTCAGCTTATTATAAGCGAATTTGGGCTTGTTTTTTTTCTAAAGTCGCTTGCAAATCTCGTGTATTGCGGGTTGTGTCATCACACACTCACAGAGACTCTCACTCAGTTTTACTGAGGGCAAGTCCTCTTTTAACAAAGGAAAAAAATATTTATATATAATAATAGAGCAGGAATCATGCTACAGGCTTGCACGCGCGTATACACACACACACACACACACACACACACACGAGCCGAGCGAGCGGCCAAAGCCGAATACCAAAACAAAACTACGACATGCACCCTACACCCTACAGACTCTCATTTACATCACATTACCTCTCTAATGGCTCACAAGAAGGGTTTTTTTTTCCTGCAAACCTGGAAATACTGGTATTAAAAGATTTTAAGTTTTTCAAATAATTTATTCAATAATTTCAGTTATTCAAAATTTTGATATTAAAATTGTTTAGCATAATTTTGGTGTTATTTATGCATAATGTCATAATAAATGTTTACCTTTATACTGTTTAAAAGCGCCCTCGGTTTTACAGAATGTGATGGGTTGCCAGGTGGGCTTATTTTGGGCTTGTTTTCAAAGAGCTGGTTGCTTGTTTCTATCGCAAGATCTGGCAACACTGGCAACGGCTCTGCTGTTATTTTGCTAATGTGTGACTGGCTGTTCTGGTGTTCACCTAACACAGTCACATTATTATAGGCCAAAGAGTTTGCAAAACAATAGCAATCTCCTGGTGATAAAAATGTTTGTCCTCAAAACGTTGAGGATTTGGTAAAGTTAAACGTTTGTAACGGATTTACCAATAAATACTCATTCTGCTGGCCTTGAGGGCAGTGACGACAGGGCTCCTTCAGGATCGATCATCTTGATTATGATGCACTTAATTATCTCTAATATAGCCTCAGATATGCCCTAAACAATCCCTGGTCGCCAGATCTGAACAAGCAACCTAAGCATTACTTGATGTCAACCACAGTCTTCCACTCTACCAGCTGAGCTATCGAATGTTAGCTAGGCTAACACTGACAAGCTAATTTGGCCCGAGCATTAGCTGCTAACGGCAACTTAACCTTGTAAATTATTAGCTTAACTAAACTTTAGTCAAACACACATTTCTGTATTTTCCTAATAAATTATTATTACTCCGCACTTACCAGTTCAGTTGTGTCAGTTGTTTTTATATAACGTACGTTAATGTCCGTTAGTTTTGTCAGTCATTTTTCAAAATGAGCGCCCCGCCCTCCTCCTCCTCATCCAATCACCTGCAAGTTTTGACTTCTGAATTTTTAGCGACCCATCAGTTACAAGTCAGTCTTTTTTTTTTTCAAGTTTTGTAGCGCTATCACCCCGAATTCATTGTTTGGTGTGTGTGTGGAAAAAAGGAAAATACGTCAAAAAATGTGAAAGAGCGGTGACATCATAAGTTATTTGTATGGTATATTTAAACATATTGCGGCGCTAATGGCTCATTGGGCCGTGGACGCGCGGGAGGCGTGGCCATTCAAACGCCACACTGGGTAAGCGAGAGACAAGACCTCCCAAGTCAGTCTGGGGGTCTTTCTAATCCGATTCTGATGGCTCAGCTGATTTATTTCTTTATTGGTAAATCAGACACGAAAGTATAACTTTATATTACGACTTTATTCTGACTTTTGGGTTTTCATTGGCTGTAGGCCATAAATTATCAATGCTTGAAATAGATCACTCTGTGTGTAATGAATCTATTTAATATGAGTTTCACTTTTTGAATTAAATTACTGAAATAATTAGTATTTTCAATGATATTAAAAGTTTTTGAGATGCACCTGTATACAGTTTATGCTGTCAACATGCACAACAATAGAAGGTCCAGTAGATGGAGACATTTGACTTCTCTACTGTCTAAAGCGCTTATATGTTTCATAATGAAGGGTTATGGCTGTATTTGGGTATAATTATGTTGAACCTGTTTGAATGTTGTCTGTATAAAAGCACATTTTGCCTACTTTCCACCATTTTGGAAGCTTTCTTTTGTGACGACCAATGTGGCAAAATTCACATATTGTCTTTTTACAGTGTCACAATGACACACAGGCTGATTTAACGTTAGAAGTGTCGAAATCCCTGATCTGGTACCTGACATTGCAAAAAGTGACAAGAAAAATACCTCAGAGCAGTGAAGTCGCTCTAAAATCAGATCCACCCAAAAATGGCTGATAAGCAAAAATCAATTGGCATCAGCACCCTACACAAATCCAAAGCCTTTCCACTTCAGACACTGTATAAACAAAATCATTGTGACACCTGTTCATTCACTGTTTCTTCTGAAATCAATGGGGTTAAAAAGAGTTTAGCCTGCTTTTATAGAACTGCCTCTACTGTTCAGGCTTTGTACTAGGTTTTAGAACATTGCTGTGAGGATCTGATTGCATTCAGCCACAAGAGCATTAGTGAGGTCATAAGATGATCACCATGACCATCTCATTTTAACTCCACCAACTCAACTTATCCCAAAGGTATTGGATGGAGTAGAGACAGCTCAATGCTGGGGGGCTTTATACCCCTCCAGCCCACATCTGGCATTAGACATGGTACCAATAGTTTCATGTTTAGTCCTATTGGCAGTACTTTTCTACAGGGACTATCCAAGCTGTGTGTGCATTTGTACATCTGTGTCAAACTTCACATGCATTCACACATAATGTATAGCAGTAGCTGCAAGGCTAACATTGCTAACAAAGTAGAACTCAATAGGCACCTAAATAGCCTGGTCACCACCTAGTCTGTAGGCACCTCTTGCTTAGATGCAGCTTTCTTGGCATTTTCTCAGTCAGCTTTATGAGGTAGTCACCTGGAATGGCTTTCAGTTAACAGCTGTGTCTTGTCAAGAGTTCATGACTTGCATTTATTGCCTCTTAATGTGTTTGAGACATCAGTTGTGTGTCTACTTTGAAGTAAAATCTAAAACATGTTTTGGTTTGTTTATCACTTTTAAGTTTACTACATGATTCATTACGTCTTCCTTCATAGTCTGGATGACCTCAGTATTAATTTATAATGTAGGAAAAAAATAAAAACATTTAATGAGAAGGTGTGTCCAAACTTGGAAAATTGTGGAAAATTTTATTTCTGAGTGAATTGTTCACTTAACCCCTTAAATTTTATGTTCATCTATAGAGGTTCTATATAGAGGTTATACATAATTTTTATACTAGCGCTAAAAATAAAATAATATTTAAATAATATTCATTAAAGTATTCACCACATTTATTAAAAAGTTTCTGAATAATTTAAGTTTGATAATAATATACAAGAATACAATATAATATAAAAAATTACTATAATATTTTATGGAATTATAACAATAATAAGGTAAATAACTGTATCCTATGTCCACTGACTAATAGTTTAACATGTCTCATTGTTTTTAAGGATCAAATCTACAGTCTCCAACTGAAGCATATCACAGAGGACATGCACAGCCGCCACGAGCATCTGCAGGAGCTAGCGATGCAAAACCAGCATCTGTGCAGTCTGCTGAGACAAACAACAGAGGAACAACAACACAAGGTAACAACATGGGCAAACGTAAGGGTGGGCAATATGATGTGATATTATTATCATAAGAAATGATCTACACTGCTCTGAATATATCATCAGTATCAATCAGCACTGAATCATAAAACATCACTTTTAGAAAGAACCAAAGTACAGTGACTGCATAAACTACTCATTTATATTCAGTAGTTCTTGTTTAAAAAAACTCCTCTTTTCACTGGTTTTACAATGTTTATGCTTTTTGATGTGTTTTGTGTGGATTTCTGGTGATTTCTGGAGTGTTTTGTGGACTTCTGGTGATCTCTGCTGTGGTTTTCATATTACTGGTGGCTGGCAGATGAGTGGAAGATTGTAGTCCTGTCTTGATTGGTTGACTGAGGTTGAAGACTGTGAAACCTGATTGGCTGACTGAGGTTGAAGGCTGTGAAACCTGATTGGCTGACTGAGGTTAAAGACTGTGAAACCTGATTGGCTGACTGAGGTTGAAGGCTGTGAAACCTGATTGGCTGACTGAGGTTGAAGGCTGTTAAACCTGATTGGCTGACTGCGGTGGAAAACTATGAAACCTGATTGGCTGATTGAGGTTAAAGGCTGTGAAACCTGATTGGCTGACTGAGGTTAAAGACTGTGAAACCTGATTGGCTGACTGAGGTTGAAGGCTGTGAAACCTGATTGGCTGACTGAGGTTAAAGACTGTGAAACCTGATTGGCTGACTGAGGTGGAAAACTATGAAACCTGTTTGGCTGACTGAGGTTAAAGACTGTGAAACCTGATTGGCTGACTGAGGTTGAAGGCTGTAAAACCTGATTGGCTGATTGAGGTTAAAGGCTGTGAAACCTGATTGGCTGACTGAGGTGTAAAACTATGAAACCTGTTTGGCTGACTGAGGTTAAAGACTGTGAAACCTGATTGGCTGATTGAGGTTAAAGGCTGTGAAACCTGATTGGCTGACTGAGGTTGAAGGCTGTGAAACCTGATTGGCTGACTGAGGTTGAAGGCTGTGAAACCTGATTGGTTGATTGAGGTTAAAGGCTGTGAAACCTGATTGGTTGACTGAGGTTAAAGGCTGTGAAACCTGATTGGCTGACTGAGGTGGAAGGCTGTGAAACCTGATTGGTTGACTGAAGTGAAAGGCTGTGAAACCTGATTGGCTGACTGAAGTGAAAGGCTGTGAAACCTGATTGGCTGACTGAGGTGGAAGGCTGTGAATAACATTTTAATGATCATTTTGACACAGTTGTTACATGATAACATGAAACATGTTCATTCAGTTCTGGAAATACATTTTAAGTCAAATAAATTTGCTCATCAAACATTCAAATCAATGTGTAAATGAAATATAAATAGAATTCAGATGTATATGAATTGTTTAATTTCAATTTGAAAGCTTAATTTTGCTGCCATACATGTATGCATGTATCATGAAAACCATTTTCTATCACCCACTCTTAGCCTGAAATGACATAATTTCCCATTTGAGCCAAAAGAGGTGGCTAATTACTGGGTCATTCATCCTCCACAACTCTTCCTGGAGGCTAAATTCAGGTCTAGGCTATGTGCATTATTAAAGCCCATTTAGACCTACTGGGTGCAACTTCGCTGTGGGCTGGAATCCAAAGGAAATGGACATAACTATCTCTGTGTTAAGCATGGTCCCTCTTAATACACATTCCTCTAGTCATTTACCTGACATTTAGTCAATTGTTTAAGACATGTTTGGAGTCTGGATGACTTAATCTTATCTATAGAAATATAGTGGAGACTTGTATCCGATCCCCAGCCTGCACCACACTATACTAAGAGTCCTTGGGCTAGACTCCTAACACTTCCATCACCCTACAAATGAAACATGACAGTTTAAGTCTCTCTGGATAATGTTGTCATTGCAAAATGATGAAAAACAATAATAGTGATACTAATAGGATAGGATACATGCTTCTGTTACCATAAACTGTACGTCCAAAAGTTTGTGGACACCCCTACTAATGAATGCATTCAGCTACTTTAAGTTGACACAGATATCCACACACAGCTTATCTAGTACCTGTAGAGAAGTACTGCCAATAGAATATGACTAAACATTGGTGCTATGCCTAGTGCCAGGCATGGGCTAAAGGGGTATAAAGCCCCTCTGCATTGAGCTGTGGAGCTGTGTTCTCTGCATTGGTGGACTCTAGTGGCTGAATGCAATCAAATCCTCACCACAATGCTCACCATCTACTGTAGTAGAAAGCTTTCATTGGACAAGAGACAGTTACTCCAACAAAAACAGGATGAACTCTATAGTGAATGAGCAGGTGTCCCTATACTTTTATTCGTACAGTGTAGGTTGATATACTGTAGTATTACTTGCAGGGTAAGGGGGGGGCGTACTTACTTAAATTAGTTTTTGCGCCAAAATATTGCTTTTACTCTCAGTGACACGTGTGTGTGTGTGAGTGTATGTGTGTGTAAGGCTGTGCACTGAAGCATCACCATTACAAGCAGCTGGTGACACACCCAAAGTGCTATCACAAACCGTTTTGATCAAATCTGTGTTGTCATGGTTCACGTCCTGTTTTAAATCATTTCACTGTCTCTCTGCACACTTTGTTAGCCTCCATTCACCCTGTCCGTCAAAGGTCAGGACCCCCACAGAGCAGGTATGGTTTGTGGAGGTTTATTCTCAGTGACACTGAGGTG
>BRDA01010185.1:0-12266 GCA_036984385.1 Crenuchus spilurus
ATATATATATATATATATATATATATATATATATATATATATATATATATATATATATATATATACACACACTACCACTCAAAAGTTTGGGATCACACTAAACTGAACATCTATGACAACCTGGACTTTCATTTTTATGTGTTTTTGTTTTGATTTGATGATAAAATCCAGAAATTCTGTCGCACCAGACAATCAAATGTCCATGCAAGTAGAGTGAGGTGGGACAGAGTCATGTCCAGTGATGTCTCACACACAATGTTTTAAACTTCTGGTGGAGATTAAACAGCTGTAGTAAAGCTTCTAAACTCTTCTAAACTCACCATCAACAACTTGTGAACTAAAAACATTGACACTGTCCTACCTCACCTTTCTACAATAGAAGACTGGAGCAGCAGCATTTGTGGACTTTATTATATTCCAGAAAAAATAAATAATAATAAATAATAATAATAATAATAATAATAATAATAATAATAATGCCCTTCTGAAATAAAAGTATAGATTGTCATGGAAAATCCTGGGTGATCCCAAACTTGGTTTTAGACCACAATAATTTATTAGTATGATGTAGGGCCTCCTTTTGCGGCCAAAACAGTGTAAATTTGTCTTGGGAATGACATATACAAGTCCTGCACAGTGGTCAGAGGGACTTTAAGCCATACTTCTTGCAGGATAGTGGTCAGGTCACTACGTGATGCTGGTGGAGGAAACCGTTTCCTGACTCGCTCCTCCAAAACACCCCAAAGTGGCTCAATAATATTTAGATCTGGTGACTGTGCAGGCCATGGGAGATGTTCAACTTCACTTTCATGTTCATCAAATCACCAGTCTTGCTGTGTGTATTGGTGCATTGTAATATTTTGAGCAAAACTGTGCTCTTACCTGCTAACTGAACCTTCACACTCTGCTCTTACTGGTGCAATGTGACATTAATGAAGATTGGCCACCAGACTGGTCCAATTTAGCCATGAAACTTCCCACACTAAAATGACAGGTGTGTGTGTGTGTGTGTGTGTATGTATATATAATATATACTGTAAACTCTATGTATAAAACAGTAGCAAGACAACTGAAGATGTTTTCATATTTATTCTTCATTACTACTATTATTATTAGTCCTATTATTAATTTGTATTATGTCTATTATATATTTTTTATTATTCCTATTAATTTTATGACTATTTTTTGTCTATTCATTTTCATTATGACTAATAATTTTTACATCTATTTGTAATTTATATTGTTATATATATAATTAGTCTTTATTATTATTATGCAATTTCTCATTTTAAATAGCAATTTAAATGCAATCTTAAGATCCTGGATTTCAATAACTATAAGCCTCTCTGATCAATGTCACTTTACATGTACTGAATATAAAATGTATGACAAGGCAACCCAGAGAAGGTATTTAGAGTTGCACCCATAATCGGACAACAGAGCTGCTTGTTTGTTATTTCTAACCCTGTAAAGGTGCTTTATTTATAAATAAATTTGATTTAATCTGATTCTGCTGGAGATGTTTGACGCTGTGTTCACTCTATTAGACACACATACTTGGTGGTCCACCTTGTAGATGTAAAGTCAGAAACAGTAGCTCAGCAGTTTGGTTGGTCCTCTAGTCCTTTATTGGTGATGCTGTTGGCTGGTTGATGCACTATTTTGACAATGAGGTGTTTAAAAACAGCAGCTCTGCTGTGTCTGATCCACTTGTGTACACACTAACACACCACCTCCACATCAGTGTCACTGCAGTGCTGAGAATGATCCAGTTGTTCTGTGGGAGTCCTGACCACAAAGTACAAAGAGAAACAGATGGACTACGATCTGTATAAAGTGCACCTATATGGTCAGGGGAGCTGAGTGTAGATACAAGGTCTGTGTACCTAATGAAGTGTCCAGTGAGGGTGTATATAAATGTATTAATATCAGTTCAAGTGGATAGCTAACATGATCTCATCACAGTGGCACCTGGGCTGATATATATTAGGCTGCAACTGAACAGTCAGAGTTGTTAAGGCTGAAGCAGTAAGTGACTGACTAAATGCTCTTTTCTGATTGGCTGACAGGTATCTTAATTCTACATAACCGTGGACTTGAAGTATGATGTGGTGTTTGTACACATAATTCACAAACATGTTTAAATGTCTGATAACTGGGGTTCAAGGTGTCCCATTATATGAAACGAATGGAATTGGCTCTTGTAGACGTGTACATCTTTGCGTCCACTTTGTTAACTTGGTGTAAAGGGAGACCTCGGCAGCTATCCCTCATGTAGCATGTCTTATTCTGAGGACCTGGGAAATCCATCTTTGCTCATCCATGATCAATTGTGCCATTCCAATGAAAAACCATATAATGTGCACAAATAAATAGTCATATGACCACCCACTGGTTTAGAATCAACTCGGCCCGGGACATTACAAATGTCATGTGACAGGGTTTGCTGCATGTATAAATAAGTGAGCACACCAGTCAGTTGTAGCAGATTGTAAAACCATCATGGACAAAAGACGATGTGTGACCGATGTCCAAAAAGACTTGATAACAGGGTACTGGGTGAAGCATGGTGGTGGTAGTCTCATAAACCACTAACTTGGGAGATGTTCTAGAGCCACTGTAGTGAAGTGCATAGAGATTGGACTTCTACATTGAGTGCCACCCATCAGCATTACAGTGGTACCCCATGAGCCATTGATGACAGATGGGAACAACAACTCAGACGGACCACAGTGGACCAGTTAATCTCTATAATGAACACAAAAGTGTTGGGGCTCTCTTAAGTCTTGTACAAAATAAAAATGTTGTCCAGTTTGGGCCGCGTTCAATAAAACAAGCTTACAAAAGACTGCAGCAATAGATTTTTTTTTTATTTCAAAGTGAATCTCAACAATACACCATAAATTCTTATTTTGACACTCACCAAAATAGTCACCTGGAAAACCCGCTTAATGTGACAAAGTTGAGAAGGCTTGGTCACATCTAAATCACTGAGAACTAGAGAGGATACACTATCGCAAACTGTAAAGACATTACATCAGAGGGTTACATTTTCCCAGTCCTCATACTGTCAAAATATTGCACAGTGCAATTGCTACATGGCAAAACTAGTGTAGCATCAAATCAAAGAAGCAAATGAAACAAAAAAAGGAAACAAAAGCCACAAAATCTACACGTATTTCAACGGTTTCGAGTCTGTGTTGCAGAATTGAAACAAGGACACTATAACTTGCAGTATGAATTAACTTTGACAGATGGTGAAATTGGTAAAAAGACGCGAGTCGACTAGCAGGAGCCATCATACTAAGAGGTGACTTCAGGATAAAACAGTAGCCATGTTGGATTAGTACAAAGACCCTGTATTAACTTGCTAAGAGAATATATTTCCAAAAAAAAAAAAAAAAAAAACATTAAAATTAATATAATCTGCAGTGTTCATGATTATTGTATTCTTTTATAAAAGAGTGCAGAACTGGGAAAACAAAACAAGTGAAAACTCAATAGTAAGCAGGAAACTTAATAGTAAGCGGATTAGAAGGACAAAAAGAAATGCGTACAGTCACTTCTGCAGTAACACTGGACATATGTAGGCATATTTGCTGGTGAATGCCATTTCACAGGGATCGAAATACAACCTCACACGCCAGCGCTGAGCGCTTTTCACAGAAACTACATGTTCAGAATGAAGAAACGAATGAATGTGCACACGTCTCCTTTGTGCATACGCTGATGAACATGTACAGGGCCAAAGCATTTGGTTACATGCATCACTGGTGGTCAAGGACGCTGTATGTCTGTCGTGATGTCTTTCAATGGAGAAATTGTAACTTTTAAAGTATTTTGATCCCTGGAATGGAAAGTTAAAACTGCCGTTTGCCTTGCTTGGCCTGCTTGATTGGTAAAACGTGTAATGGACTTGTTTTTGCAATGTGGTTTGTCTCATTTAACTCCTCAGTCAAGGCACACATACAGTGCTGGGCACACTGTCCTCGATAACATTAAGCAACGAACATGTGGATGATTCAATACAAGACATCGACTCTAATAATGGAATCCATCTTAAGGTCGTTTAGAGGTGTTTTCTGTTCATCGGGTCTGAATTTTGACAGAAATTTCAATGAAATGTTTTCAGTCATGTTAACCCTTTAACGTTCTGCTAATTTTTTTTTCCTTCCTGGAGCGCATGAGTCACTATCTTATTCTTCAATAAGATATTTACATTTTCTAGCAGTCAATAGAGGTATGCTAGGTTCAAATATCCAGGTGATGAGATGTAATGTTTTCTTGTGTCTGAATGCAAACCAGCAATGCTGCATAACAGAGTACAACCCAAAACTACAAAATCCATTTTGTGCTGATTTTAACATAAAATGTCATCTCAACCTTTTGGAAGAAGAAAATGATAGAAGAAGAACACAACAGAGGACAAAAGAAAATAGAAAAAGAAAACAGAAGGAAGAAAAAAAAGAAGACAGAAGAAGATAGAAGAATCCATATAATAAAACATTTTGTGTTGAGGACATTAAAGGGTTAAGAAAGTTCAGATGAATTAAGTAAACAAAAAAAATAAATAAATAAAACCACTGGATTTGTCATAATATTAATAATAATACGTGGCGAACCATAGCCGGAGCTATCCTGCATTCTAGTTAAGTGCTTTTAATGGCATGAGGTGAAGGGGAGGGCATTATTATTACTACCCATGACATTGCTGTCCTGTAGCAATAATACAAAAACAATCTCTCCAAAAAATGTTAAGCTTTGTCAGATTGAAAAAGTTAAATCAGTTCTGCAAGCTATTACCTTACAAGTTAACATGATACGGAGAAGTAAACACAGGGAGAGAGAAGTTACGCCGATACATCCATTATTATGCAGTGATGAACCGGGAACAATTAATGAATTAAAATACTGATGCAAAATAAAAACAAACACCAACCCACGAAACGTGAACAAAATGCAACTAAATGTCCATTATCAGCAATACAGTAGTTACAATGACACTCCAAACATGAAAGCAAATCTATTAAACCAAATCCACTTCTATTTCAGGTAATAAGAGAGAACTTTACAAAAATACAAACGCAGATATGGACTAAGAAAAAGAACAAAATCACCTAATTTCACAGCTATTTGAAGTGGCAATCATTATATAGCAGCTTATCTATGATACATTCAAGATAGATGATACGCCTTATTACTTGCTCAAAAAAGCTAAACATAAAACCTAAGCCATATTTCAAATACAATTTTGAAATTTTAACCCCATGACTATAATCACTACAGTATATGTGAGGTCTACGCAGGGAGAGTAGCTACCTTGCTCAGAAAATGAATTACAGTCTTTGGTGCTGCACAAGCAACTTCATTTTGAAAGGAAAGACAAAAAAAAAAATCATTCAAAAAAAGTGTACACATGACTCGCCAAACAAACTAGGAAAAGGAAAAAAAAAATAAAAACAAAAAAATATGCAAAAAAGCATATATATTTTCTCCCTGACGGAATGTATAAAATAAGCAGTCGACACCAATAAGCATAACAAATTACATAACACAGAAAAAAATCATAATAATAACATTAAACTGTTTCACACATGCATAAATGAGAGGATTGCACACGATAAACTCACACCTTGTCAAGCTTCAGCACTAAATAGACTAGCTCTATTATATATACCGTATATATAGATTCATATATACCAAATACTGCATGGTCTGCTCAGGCTATGATGAATCCATACCATGAATCAAAGACCTATTTGCATTTTTGTCATCATCATCATCATCATCATCTAGTCAAAGCCATGCCCACCACATGTCTACACATCTAAGAATAAAAACAACCCAATCAATCGAACGAGAAAGTAAGAACAGAGACATCGGAAAAAATCAACAACTATTTAGATTGTATTGCAGTTTCATTAAACAGTACAAATACTGTTAGTAGTAAGAGTTTATACTAAATAGAAATTGATTATCAAACATGAAGCAGTATTCAATGCTTGCTCTTTGTACACTAGTTCATTCGGGGGCAGGTAAACAAAAAACAAAACAAAACAAAACAAAAAAAAAAAACATTTAAACCAAACAGCAAGCATTCGCTACAGCAGAAGCATGCCGTCCTCCGATAAAGGAACAAAAACAGACTACTTCCTCAGATATACACTGGATTCAAAAAATAAGCACTGCCTTTTTGTGCAATGCATTACATCCATGCCAATGAATGCATGATAGCATACACCTGTGCGTATACATAATACATATACACACGTGGACTGATCTGAATTTCAAGTGCTGCAGACCAGTACATTTTATATATATATATATATATATATATATATATATTATATATATATATATATTCCATACATAAGTAGTAACATGAACAACCTCGAATATTTAAGGCACTATGGCTGTGGACAAGTTTAAACAATGCAGCGAGTGTCATGACAGAAACATTAAGAGCAACATCTAGGCATCTCTCTGATCAACGTTTGCAGCTCATGCAAGAACACATGCAGCGTGAGTAACAACCACTTTTCTAATCTTGATTAAGTGACCGAACACTGAAAAAACACCAATGACACCAGGAAGAGTACAAATACTTCAAACGCGCAGAACATCACAACGTGGACACATGTGCATGTGTTGGATACTCGGGTGGCTTTACAAACGAAGATGTGTCTTGCACAAGTTAGAAGGCAATATAGAAAAATAGATTGGGGGGAAAGGGGATGTGCCATGTTTTGTTTTTTTCCTTTCTTTTTACGGCACCTTCTGTTATTATTCACCTGTTTTGAGGAGCTCGTTTTGAAAATCCGATGAGAAGGTGTACAAAATGTGCAAAAACACACTGAAGTTATTTTTTTTTTCATCCATTCACATACTCGCTTTCGTTTTCTAACGCGTTCTTTGCCGACTTGCCAAATACCTTCAAAACTTCCTTTTGTAAATATTTTTTTAAAGCTCAAAGTTCAATTGCACCCAAGTTTACATGATTCAGAAAAATAGCTTGCTTTCTCTCTTGTGCCATGGCTTTGGGCATGAAAACCAGGTGGTCTGTGGTTCCTGTAAAGGGCAGAGCTTTAGGCCTGATGGCCAAAGCCAGGGAACTGGCATAGGCAGGCTGCCCCCTTCGAATGGGCCGAGACATGGGCCTCAGATGTATGGGTATTGGCTGAGTTTGGTAGGGCTGAGGGGGAAGCCTGCGTATGCGGGTGAGGCAATGTACGAGTGAGGCGGGAAGAGGGGCTTGAATTGGCCCTGGGGGTGCAGGGTAGGTGATGGGAGCAGGCGGGGGTTGAGGCCCACGGTGACCTGGTGCACCATGTGGCCGGCTGGATGGGACAAGCTGTAGGCTGGCTGTAGGACGTGGCTCCGTGTAGTCCCAGGAGAGGCCAAGAGGTGCGCCATGGGGGTGGCCGTCACCAGAGGAGCTGTAGGAGGGTACGAAAGCAGGGTGGGTTGGGCGTGGGCGTGGGGGTGGACGCTCAGGTGCGGCGGAGGTGGGTGGGCAGTAGCGTGGGTGGGGCTGCCGTGTGGTAACGTGAAGGTGTGGCCATGTACTGTAGGGGGGATGAAGGCCTGAGGACGGCGGTGGCTGTAGTTGCCGTTCCACTCTTGGTGGGAGGAGCTGTAATGCTGGACCTGCAGTGAGAGAATGTGAGGAGGAGACTTAATACTCACTATTTAAATTAACATAAGTGTGCAGTTATGAGAATGAAGGATTTTAAGCGTAGGTTCACATATACATTCTTAGAGTTTGAGAGATTAGGGGCATTTTCTCACAAGAGTTTCCAGACCCCAGTGCACTTGTTCTGCAAGTTCTGTACACTTTTGGTCAATTACTAAAGCAGTTTTTGTGGCTGACAGCAGTCCAGAGCATCAATCTTCTGAAATTGGTGGTCTGGGGTTTGCTTCAGTGAAGCAAACAGGTTGTGATTACTTCGACGTGTTACCCGCCTTTCCAAGTTCAGTGTTATCACTATTATGCATCAATATACTGCATCCCTATAATAAAAACAAACACTTTCATACAGCAAGGTTACTGTATAAAGCCAAGCTTTGTGGAGTGTGTTTACACTCAGCATAGTGAAAAACGTCTCGTGTATCACAGCCTTGCATGGCTAAAAATCTTCATAGAAGAATAGTTCCTTGTTTGCAGGAGCCACGTAAAATGACATGCATCCAAAAATTGCTGTTTCCCACTGCTTGAATGTTTGTAAGCAAATAGCAATCAGATGAAGCTTCTTCATACCATTATCTGAAGGGTAGACCAATTTGGATTGAATTCTTGTTTTGTAATTAAAATAACAAAAATGAGCCCCTTCCTCCAAAACAGAATCAGTCTTGAGACTCAAAGACTCAGGATGAATGTGAAAATGCCCAAAGTAAAAACTTAGAAGTACTTCCAAAAGTGAACTGACCTGTCCAAAAGCAGGCAGCGGCTGCTGTGGCTGTGGGGGTTGCTGGGATGCAGGGTTGATTTTGTGTTGCCGGTTCAGAAGCGGTGTAGAGTGGTGGAACTGTCTGATGTGGCCACTTCGGCCTTTGGACAGACACGATGACTCTAGAACTGGCAGTGGAGAGTGAAATGTTATATAACACCATACATATTTTCATGCATATGCAACATGCAAGTTTCCTTTTACTAAAAAAGAAAACAAGACTTAAAAACAGTTCATCACGTCAGTTGATGAAAGAGCGAAAGAAGCAAACCAGCCCAACATGTGAGGACAGAGTCTAACTCGATCATCATTTCATCAAATCAAATTACAGCCAGACAATGTCCTATTTTAGCAGTCTGAGGCACAGGGAAGGGTTTAGTCAAATGAGCAGGGTGTTTAAAATAGAGAAATGAGGGTGTGAGAATCTGGTAACCGAGATCACTCTTATTTAAAGTTACAGGTCACACCAACATCTAAAAATACATCATTAAAGACGGGAATAGCACACAACGGCCTTTTAAGTGTGGATCAGCTGTGTGTACGAGTTCTCTTAAGAAGAATGTGTTCCAGGTTTTTTTTCATATGATAATAGCAAATAATTCTCCACAAAAAGCAAAGAAAAGCCTGCAAAAGTTGGCCGAGTTCATGTCCATCATTGTCAGAAAACAGGGACTACTCCCTTCCTTCTTCTATCTTAGTCTTGCTCAGGTCCCCAATGTAGTAGCTTTTCTTGAAAATTAGAGCACATACTGCATAGTTTACACAGTATAACCCCATAAATAACCCTTAATGCATCTTCTGAATGATGCGTAGAACTCGCATACACACAAAAAAAATCAGTAGAAAAACACTAAAGAGTGTTTATAGAGAAAGAGAAACACTGCACACAAAACATCAGCCAGTCAAACAGAGTGCGTGACTGGAGCCGCATCCATAATCACCTGTACAAGCCTCTTTGACCTATTAAAGCTGCATAATTCCAAGGCATGCGACCTGAAAAAAGACATCAGCAGTGATTGCAAAGTTGACCCACTGCCAGTCTCTCAATTATACTGCTGACCTGACGGGAATTAATCCATCACCATTTATTTCTTGAGGTCAGGAATTAGCACAACAATTTGTTACCAGGTGGATGTGGGGGTGTAATAATTGCATTAACAGCAAGGCTGACTTTAAGTAAGTGTAAATTAGGAACGTCTTTGAATCTTGGAGTTGGAAGTCAGTGTTGCAAAACTAATCAATGACTTTCAGCCTAGAGGTTTAATCATGTCCAAAAGTTTGTGGACACACCTTCTAATGAATGCATTCAGATATTTTATTTTGACAAAAACATGCAAATGCACAACACAGAAGTGCTGACGATAGAAAATGACTAAAACGTGAACCTATTGGCAGCATGTTTAATGCCAGGTGTGGGCTAGAAGGGCATAAAAGCCTGAGCTGCGGAGCAGTGGAACTGTGTTGTCTGCTCCATCTTTTGGGATGAGGTGAGGTGGTGATCATCCTGACACTTGTTGATGAATGCAATCAAAATCCTCACAGCAAGGCTCGAAAGCCTTCCCTGGACAGTGGAGACAGATATTCCACCTCATTTTTTTGTAAAAACTCTCGATTTTGGAAGAAACCATGAATGAAAAAGTTACAATACTTTTCTCCATATAGTGTAGCTCCTCGAAAAACTTTACATGCAGTTCTTCAATCAAAGCAGTTATCAGCTCTTGTCCTGGTTACCTACTTGCTGTAGAGAACTAACAGACCTCATTAAGGTCTGAAGAATATGCTGAGAATATAGTAAATTAATACGGGAACTAAACCGTGCAAGACTGGCAGAAGCATGGCTGCTGAGTCCTGTTAAACATTAATCTCATCCATCATCGACAAGTGCCGTTTACTATTTCAGTAACAATCTGCACTGGCTTCTCTGTGTCAATAACAGGAAGTGCCTTTGAAATTGAACAAAGGGCCCCTGTTGGTTCCTGACTGGTCTACTGAAATTGAAAAGTTACAGTTCTTTCTGAATTGTTGTTGATGCTTCCCAGCAGGCACAGAACCTTATCATAACATTGTATCAATGCTGCAAGAACACAGACAATGTTCGACAATGACGTCACAGTGCCTGCTGGGTTTATACAGGTTTATCTCTTCAAGGCTCCTTAAAAGTCATACAATGCTGTCAGAGTATAAAAGTTAGTTTATGGTCAAAATATTCTGTTTACCTGTCCTGGCCATGGGCTCATTGTTATTCTGGACCCTCATGGGTGGCACCACCATGGTCCGTATGGGTGGTTTGCCTGACTCTGTCTCTGTGGTTACATGGGCCTTGCAGTTCTCGTTCCGGTCAGCAATGAATTGGCGGCTCTCCAGAAAAGGACTGTCTGCTCGGCCAGAGGAATCGGAGGCAGGCGAGCCATCCACCGTGTCACAGCCACTCTCACGCTCATCATCAGACATGCTGCATACAAACCAGATCAATCCGTCTCAGAAACAGGGCAAAGAGTCCTCAAAACATAGCACTTACAATGCCACTAACAGGAAACGTGTATAGTGTGATATGAGAATGATATAAAAAAAAAAAAATAAGGATATGCGTGTACCTGTTGGGTCTCTTGCATGGAGAGGCACTGGACTGTAAGGAAGCTGACGAGCTGGTACTGAGGCTGGAGTCAGGACTGCTCAGTGAACAAACCCGCTCCATATTCAGAGTGCTCTGACAAGCCTCACAGTCAGCACTGCCTTTACACCTGCCATACACACAGAATAAAGTCATTCAAACAGGGTGTCAAAGAGGAAAAGACAAAAATAGTCATATTATAAAAAAATTACATTAAAAAGAATTTAATATTAAGCTTTTTTAAATATTACTACTGCATCTGGTGGTAATCAGGTGTGCTACTACATCTCAAAAATATCGGGGCTAGAATATCATGTCATTTGTGTTTATAATTTAGTTCAAAAAGGTAAAATGTCATTCATTATATAAAAAGTGATCTCAAGCCTTTTTTGTTTTAATGTTTAATTTTTTTAAGATTAAGATTGTTTAAGATTAGGGTTAAAATAAGACCAAGGTTAGGATTAGGAAGTGAAATCAAAGCTGAATTTAATAATTAGTTAATGTATAGTTATTGCAATGCAAGACAAGTGTCTACAAACTAGTGCTGGCGATAAAACATCGATTTTTTTCACAATAATTTTTCCCTCGATGACGACGATAAGCCGGGGCAACAGAATTCAATAAGCATGAACGTTCATTTCCATTTCATGTCTAAGCAGCTTAACAGTGAGTTCAGAAGTCTAATACTGCTGCTTGTTAGCTCCTCCTCACCAGCGCCACCAAAATGCACTGTTGTGTTTAAGACACGCGTGTGATTGGGGGAGAGTGTAGTGGGGCCAGGCGAGAGAGCGCGAGGTCGCTGCGTGCTCGTATGTTTGTGTGATAAGGAGGGGGGGGGCTCACTGTGTGTGCTCAGCAGCTCGCATGCTAGCTTTAGCCGTTAGCTTGTTGGCTCTCTAGTCTGTTGTTATTTTGGCGTGGGGACAACAGCAATCATTGTACGTTTCAACAATAAAGCGACGACTGTATTACCATGTATATACCGTCCTTTTAACGCGTCCAGACAGACGCTATAATATTATGTTCTGGCAATAAACAATTTAATATTTTAAATAGTAACATTTCATGTACAAACCGGATTCCAAAAAAGTTGGGACACTAAACAAATTTTAGTGTGAATAAAAACTGAATGCAATGATGTGGAGATGGCAAATGTCAATAATTTATTCGTAATAGAACATAGATGACAGATCAAAAGTTTAATCTGA
>BRDA01010185.1:12366-38086 GCA_036984385.1 Crenuchus spilurus
AAATATTGACATTTGCCATCTCCACATAATTGCATTCAGTTTTTATTCACAATTTGTTTAGTGTCCCAACTTTTTTGGAATCCGGTTTGTATTTAGTTTGATGTTTTTAGAAAACTATGACAGTGTTAGAAAATTTTATATCGTGATAATTATCGAGATTGATTATTTTAGAAAAACTTATGATAAAATTTTTGGCCATATAGCCCAGCTCTACTACAAACCATTATTTTATCATAAATCAATGCAAGCTAGAGTGATAAGATAAGTAAAGTGTTACTCCTGATGATGCCACTGAGCCACAACTACTCAACTTGATCATTATTTTATTTCCAGAGGGACTTCATCAGCTGAATTGTGTGTTCTTGTTTGAAGATGAAGTAAAGTGCTTATTCAGAAGTGTTTGTGCGTATTGATAATGTGGTACTAAACACACAATCCCATGTAAGGCACTTTATACTGTGTTATTTATAAAACATCTGTTAAAACCCAATGACTCACTCTAGCGAGTGCCTCTGTGCTCTCTGCTCCTCTTCATCATCTGTATCGCTGCTAATGCTGATGACACTACTAGTTGGGCTTGGCGTGTCTGCTATCACAATGGCCTGCCTCTGCTTCTGAGAGACACCCAGCTCGTTTGGCTCTGGCTCTGCCTTACAGCACTCAGGCTCCTCCTCCTGCACTGCCTGCAACTCCGCCTCTACCACGCACTCTGCTACTGGACAGTGATCTTCAGCTTCCTCCTCTTCCTCTGCAGTTTTGCCATTGTGAGCCATCTTTGGGGATTGGCATGTTGAGTTTTGGGTGTTGGTGTTGTGCAAGAAGTTACCCCTAAAACGATGGGACAACACTTGTGTTGAGAACCAAGAACTTTGGAGAACTTCCAATTAAAAGGAAATGTGTTCCAGTCAGATAATATCAAAATACACTAACAAACATGATTACTCATTAAATAAACAATCAACATACAGAATGAATAAAGCCAGCGGGAAGGTCAGCCTGTATATCCTGTGCTATGTTATACTTAAAGGTCGAGGACTAACCTGTTTCCACAGAGTTTATTTCGCTTGTTAGCAGCTGGCTGTGGCCACACCACATGAGCGATGCCTATGCTAATCGGCTGATGTGCTGACATGGTCATTTGGTTGGTTAGGAGTGGCTGGGGGTGGGGGATAATGGAGCTGTAATGGTTACAATGTGGACGAACTTTCCTGCATGATGATAAGACAGAATAAAAGTTATATTTAAATGAAAGTATAATAAATAACTAAATAACTAAATACATACATGAGAGCTCTACTCACCCCCAGTCTGCCAGTCTCTGTGGACCTGCCACAGTATCAGAGGCCAGTGTGGTTGCTGGGGGGGCCACCGGGGTCACCTGTTGCCAGGCAGGTACGAGGATCTGCTGGGCTCGATTAGACCAAGTCTGCTATGAAAAAAAGAAGACAAGTTAAATGCAACAAAAGGACTGAAGAATTTGTAGTAGACTGTAAAAGGTTGTGTAACAGGTGTAGGTGAGTACAAACCTGTGTAATGACCCCTGGTCTAATCTGTAGAGACTGAATGGCAGGGGCCTGGGTCACCAGGGGCACAGCGTTCTCCATTCGCACAGAATAGCCCGCTGGTTTGTTTGGATTGGGAGGGATGCCTGGTATTTGAATGGAAATAAACCTGTGTAAGTTATACAGGCATAATGCATCTTTTAGTGGCAATACATCTGGGCAGAGATGGAAGGTAGCGAGTGTACCTTGTAGAGTTGGGGGACACAGAATCAGTGCTTGCTGAAAGGAATCCCCAAACTGAGCACTTCCTGTTTGCAGTGGGATTGCAGGGTGTAAAACAGAGGGAGCAGATGGAGCTAAAGGCTGTACAACACACAGAGAATGAGAGAATCATTTATTTAATATATCAGAATCATATCAGACACACTGTTGGTTGTTATTAGTCATTTTAATTTCATATTTGTGATTTAATTCAATATTTTATTACATAAAAAGTGACATTTCAAGCTTTTTTGTTTTAATGCATTTTGAAAGATAATTTACTCAAACTCAATTAAATATTGTAACAATTAGATTCTGAATTTCTGATTGAGTTAATACTGATCATCATTAAATAAAAAAGACTTCAAATATGCCACTTTACATGCAATGAATTTAAAATATACAAGTTTACCTTTAATTAAATTATAAAGAAAAAATTAAGTTTTTCCACAATATACTACATTTGTTGTACATCCAATATGAACGTTAGATGTTACAGACAGTTGTGCATTACAATCAAACAAACCATAGGGGGCAGCATTACAATTCTAGATAGCATATATATGGTGAGCAGACACCCACATGAAAACAGAAAACACAGGCCTTTAGTTCAAAGTTCATTTGGACGAGTGTAACGGCAGAATAATCGGGGTTATTGAATAATAGCCATTATACACTGGCAGCTCCAACGTGATCAAAAGTGCACACACAGACTGAGGGCACTCAGTCACGGTAAGAACAAAGCTCCTTTTCACCTGTGTGAACAGCTGACCACCCTTTTCCATTTAAGTCTAAACTGGAACCAATTACGGTTCACAATCTGTGCATGCAAAGCTAGCTCAGATGGTCCTTTCTGACGCACGGGAAGCCACACGTGACAAAAACACTCACTCCTGATAAACAAAATAATTGTATAAAGCATGTGAAAACTACCCAGAGCAGACGAAATCAACATTTCCCCAGGGCTTTTTCATGGAATATTAAAAACGTAATCAAAATGGCATGAAAGCAGGCCTCGTGTATGTGGGAGGTCATCTCGGGGTTTCTCTCTCCGTCTCTTTTTTCTCTCCTTGGCAACCGAACGCTCTCCCCATGTTGCGCTGACGTCAGCCAGCGTTGCCATGACTATGACGCTGCCACGCAATAAGGTGACATTAGTGAGGTCTGTGAGAGAACAATGGTTTGGAGGTAAACAGAGCCATTTACATGAGAAGCAGGGACACAAATACACCCACTGACATCAGCTGAGTCCACGCTGAGCCATCTCCACATAGCAACTACACAGGAACACTGAATAAACACTGCTCGCTCCTCACAACAGCACCTCTACGACTCAAACAGACAACCACACTTCACACAAAAGTCAAACCTAAGGCAGAGCATGTTGTGACACTTCTAATTTGACTGTTTAAGCAGATACAGCTATGTTTTGACAGCTAGTCATTGCTTGCGTTATGTGAAAAATGCACACTGCCTTCGTGTTTCAGTGTAAGCTAGTCTGTTTATGGCTGCTGCATTTGCTAACCAAACACAGGCTGAACCAAGCAACTGAAGCAGAAGGCAACTTAAAACCAAAGCAAAGGTGCTGGTAAATTGAAAAGCATCAATATTAAACAACTGTGGCTCCCACCACATGCACAGCAGTAATGTGCGAGTGCAACAGTGTGGTGGTGCTCGACGTACTTGAGTGTGCACGCCAGCGATCTTGCTGAAGGGCACGGTGAGGTTGGGTGCCGAAGTGGTGACGGGCCTCACAAATGGAGCCTTGTTCCTGTTGATAGAGTCGTACGTGCCAGGACGTGACCGGCACACGTCCATGATGTGGAAACATGATTTGACACTATGAGGAGAGAAAAATAACAGGACAGTGATCATCTTTTCGTAATCATATGCCTGAAGCTACAGTCTGAATGATTTTGTCTCAACACACACACACACACACACACACTTCTGGAATACAATATATCAACTTAAGCCTTGAACTGTTTTCCAAAGTAAACAAATACAAAAACAATCATTTGTACGGTAATAAATGTATTAAGTATGCAATTCTTGTAGACACTGTGATTAAGGCTCAGACTGAAACAGTATATAAAGTACATTGGGGGCAACCATGGCCTGGTGGTAAGGAAGGTTGCTGGTTCGATCACCGGGCAGGTCATGACTGAAGTGCCCTTGAGCAAGGCACCTAACCCCCAACTGCTCCCCGGGCGCCATGAATAGGGCTGCCCATGGGTTTGGGAACATGTTCTCACAGCAAAGTGTGTGTGTTAAATGCAGTCAAATTCCATGGTGTGCAATCATATTGGCAAAAAGTTTAATCGAAATCTAAATCTAATCTAAAATGCATGAATCATTCAAACTTGCACGCCTGCTCAAAAGTTTGGGGTCACCCACAATGATTCACAGAACTGCTTTATTTCAGAATAATTTTCTTTTTTTCTAACTGTTTGAAAGCTGCTTCTCCACATACTCAACCATTTAAGCTAGAAGTGTGAAGCAGGTCAGGCTCACTGCTTTTTAGCTCAGTTTTGGTGTTGCCCACAAGTTGCTGACAGTGGAAATTATAGGCAGCTGTTTATTTAGCTTGGCACATTTTGTGCGAGACATCAAGGGACATCAAGACATACTAATCCATAAACACAAAAAGGCACATGATGCCTTGCATGAGGATAAACAGCTGTATTAACAATAATAAGCTTACTGTCAACTTGTAAGAGACCCCAAAACTGAGCTAAAAAGTGGTAACTTTGTCCTACTTCACCCTTCTACGAAAGAAGATCTGGGTATCTGGAGCAGCAGCATTTGTGGATTTTAAAAAGAAAACAAAGAAGTGTGTTGTCATGATCCACTTGTAAGTGTGTATTATATTGCATGACTTGTAAGAACTCACTGGTTGCTTTGGGGAAAGTCCAGCAGATGCTGCATGGTGACAAAGGGATGGTTCAGAGCGTCACTGGGGACTATTCTCTTCTCTGCATCTATTAACAACATCTTCTTCAGCAAGACTACAAACTCTCCACGATCCACCTTCTCTGCCAACAAGTCACTGCCTTCTAGATTCATCACCAAGTTCACCTGGGAGGTAAAGAAAGTGTCCACATTTTTAAAGAATTCATGCAGGTTTAACTGTGAAAAATTCAGCTTCAAGCTTTTTTTTTTAAGGTGTTCTTATCAGAACCACTTCCTGTCTAGTCTGCAACATATGCAAGTTCACAGAGATCACTATGATGGGACTTTCCACTTGAATAAGGTCATATGAAGCCGAGCGTGATAAAGCAGGTTTGTGCTAGATGTGTGGTTTATTTCGGGCAGCCGTACGTACATGCGCGATATCATCCAAACAGCTGAATATGTACTTTCTGGCTTCTTTTGATTTCATCCCTGTTTCTGCTTCGTGTTCTTCTGTTGACTGAAACATAGAATAACACAGTTGTCATGTACATGTTCTCCAGAAGATGACATATCCCAGAACTCCACAGGTCCTGTACTCACTTTCAGTCTCCATGCTGCATAAGGGGAATCCGACTCTCTGCAGAAGAAGCGAGACGTCTTAGTCCCCACGTTCAACAAGTGCTCTCCTGGCAGGCCCTGCGTCTGGGAAATGTAGCGAATCTGAAGAGGGACAGATGAAAGACAGTGAAAGAAACCAAGGTTAACACAGTCAAAACGTTTGATTCTCCAGGAACAGGGCACTTTATTTAGATGTTGCTCTTAAAAACTTACCCCCAGCCTCAACTCAAAATGTGTTATAAAATTTGAATTAACAGTAGTAAAACAAAATACTGCTGAACATTCACTCACTGGCCATTCCATTAGGTACACTTTAGGGGTAAAGCCTGGTGGTAATATGTAGCTCAGTGATTTTCACTCCCACGAAGACACTGAGGTGTTTATAAACATCAGCAGCTCTGCTGTATCTGACTGACTTTTACCAATGCAACACACCATCGCCACATCAGTGTCACTAAAGTGCTGAGAATGGTCCACCACACAAATAATACCTGCTCTGTGGTGGTCTTGACCATTGACAAACAGGATGAAGGGAAGTACACAGAGAAACAGATGAGTCTGTCCAGTTTTAAAATGTTATGGCTGATCGGTGTGTATTTACATATAAAACAATTGTGTAACTCACTCAGTAAAGATGTGTAATCCCTTCCATCAACATTGGCTTCTATTTAATACCAGGAAAGATGCAGAACAAGCTTTAAACCACTGCAGCAAGAGCCTGATCATCAATGGTGATATTAGAAACCAGTAACTGAGCACAGTTATTCTACCCACAGGTGTGTTTAAAAGTGGTGAAACATGTGCCAGGTATATGTGTGTGTGTGTGTGTGTGTGTGTGTGTGTACGTGCATGTGAGATGGTAAGTGTGTGTGTGTGCCAGCAGAGAGAGTGTGAAACCGATTGCCCTGACGTCAGCAGCACCCTGGTGTAAGGAGAAACATCTATTAGACGCATGGTGTGACAGCAGAGCTCCAAACGTAATGTGTTGACACTGGCAATTCAGGGCCTCTGGTCACATGACTCTTTAAACTCTAACCTCTACAGCATCACTCAGGCAAGAGTGCAGCAAACATGTTTCAACAGTTATAACTTTAATTAAATTTAAAGCCTGTCATCACTGTTAGCAGGTCAAACCATCCTGACATTCTAGAATCAGTGATATAGTGCTTGTATTTAATAAAACACCGGCCTTGGTCAATCTACCTCAACATTGCGCTCACTGAACAGTGTGGCTAAACTATAACTTCATAAGTGCACTACTGAAGCTGGTTACTAACAAACGGAACATTAACCATTCATTCTTGAAATGATTGTCAAATAGAAGACCACCACACAATTTGGCTGTGGTGTATTGTGTGGAATGATAGCACATTTTATAAAGTTACTATAAAAACACTTACCCCTAGGTTAAAAACATAAGGGTAACAATATACAAAAATAATACTAGTGGCAAGCACAAAATGAGCAGAATGATGGTCTTATTTCTGAACATCAGTAAATTAAATGCTATATACAGGGTGTTTGGTTTGCTTCTTTATCCAAACAATGTTAATACTAATGAAAATCTGATGATGAAAGGTGGATTAAATACCTCAGTATGTGTAAACAAGACTGACATGTATGATTACAGAGCAGGGAGATGGGTATTAATTTCTAATGACTAATATCACGGCTGTAGGAATGGAGGCCAGCGCCCGTCCAACAGTCTCCATCAGTTTACTGCTGCTACAGTGAGTCATTAAAGTCCTCAGTTATCCTTGTGAGCAACACAAGATGTCCTGACATTATGTAGAGATCAGTGCATTATGTATCAGTGCCCAGTACTGGAAGTTCATGGTGTGAATGTACTGGATAACAGACTCAATTCAGAAGACACTGGGAATTTCTGAAACAGTTTAGAAACAACAGGGTTATTGGTGGGTGACCTTTTAAAACCTGGTTTAAGTGTGCTTGGATGCTGATGGTGGACATTTTCAGCATAAGTTGTAACATCTATCTTTCATACAGACAGAAGTATATTACATTTACCCTCATCACCAGATCTTCATTAGTATTAAAGTTATTCACCATGATTGTGTAAAGAAGCAAATGGGACACCCTGTACATAAGTACTGAAACTCAAAAGTATCAAGTATCGAAATTGCTTACTACGGTACTTAAATCTGGCAATCAATTCTATATTCTAACTTTCAAAAAATATTAAAATGTTTTGCTTATTTAGCCTATTATTTATATTTTACTTGTTTTCTTTATTAATTGTAGATTTATATGGTGTTTTTAACAGATATTCAACTAAAAATCTAGTAAATCCAACTTAACTCTTTCCTAATCCTAATGCTCATATTTTACTCTAACCCTAACATTAACCTTAACCTCAAAACCTGATGATAGTCAACTAAACTTCACCACATATTTTGCAAACTATTTGAGCATGTGTAGACAGGAGCCATCACATGACATTACCTACAGAACATTCATTCATGATACGGGTTTACTAGTGTGTCTCAAATTTTGCATATCATGAAAAAGTTCATTTGTATTCATAATTTAGTGCAAAAAAAGGTCAACTGTCATTTTGTATTCAATTTACAAAGTGACAAATTTCTCTTTTTTGAAATGTTGATGCTGTTTGAATAGGAAATTACTCAAACTTAAAATTAAACACTACATTCTGGATATGTGATTTTCACAAGCTATAAGTCACACTGATCAACTTTAAAACAAAAACAGGCTTGAAATGTCATGTTTACATGTAATGAATATAAAATGACAGATTTGTAATATAATTATATTACAAGCTTGTCAGATTGTAAATTTTTTTATGTTGCACTATACATGATATAGCTCCTACATTCTTGAGTAGTTTCTGATTTTTGAAAGTCACAATGGAAGCTGTGGCCATGAAGCAACAGTGCTCTTCACTGAGGCTGACTGACCACTGTTCTACAAGGCTGCCCATCAAAAGATACAGAGAACAAGAGAACATATCAAGATGAAAGTTATAATGCTTTGAGAGAGAGAGAACAAGAACAACATGTTCTGAAGTGACTGTCTCCTAAAAAGCCATACAAACATATACACGAAGCCGAGCTCTCATATAGAAGTCCAATGTCACCCAGAAATGGTGAAATCTTGATTTCCAGAATGAGTTTAGATGGAATTTTCAGTCAATTGTTGCATTTTATCTGGTCCTGTACAGCTCAAGGCTCTTACATGAATAAAGAAATCTGACTTGATACTTAACCAACCTGACCAGCGCATGGTACATGTGGTTGTTCATAAAAACAGATGTTCTGCAACATTGCTGTGGTCTCAGTCAAAGCCAAGTGCTTAAGCACTTTCTTCTGATTATTAAATAGAAGAGCAGGAAAGTCACAAACATCCATGCCTGGAAACAGAGGAGCAGTCAGCAAGTGGGAAACGGGGACGAAGCTGGAAGTGAGCTAGGTTTCCCGAGGCGTATGTTTTGATTGGCAAGCTGCATAGATGTTCAACAACGAGGAGCAAGGCCGGACAAGGGAGTTGATTCATCAACATTCCAATCTCTTACATCACTATGTGTGAAAACTACAGTAACCCGCTTTAGTACACAGTTTATAGAGAAAACAAAATGCACCGTCCCTGTCCTCTGATATATCTACTATAATGCATATAATATTTACTATATCATTTATACATCACAATATCTAGACACCCGGGTCAAATTACATGTTGGGCTGACTTTCAAAGCAAAAGTTAACATTCTCTACAAAGAACAAATGTAAATATATCATTCTATATTAATTTAATTACTAATTTAATTTGTATTAGGAAAACACAAACCACACAATTAAAAATAAACCACATGCCACTCCAATATGTTAAGTAAACAAAAGAAAGTGTATATTAAATTGTGCAGAAGACGTTTTTCATCATTGACTTGCTTTTTTTTTCTTAGAAATGTAATAAAATATGTAATTTAAATAGGAATGATCAGACTTTTGCATACAACTGCAGAAAGTGAGGTAGCTATAACCAATCATATGTAAAATCCTCTCTAGCATTCAAGCACAAGGTTGTAGCATGAAATCTATACTAAGAATTTGTTTGCAAAAGAAAATAACCTCAAAAATGATAACTTTACATGAGAGGGAAAAAAAAAAACTTAATTTGCTTACAATGGACGTCAATGGAACAAGATGTCTTTCAAAGTCATTTTGAGCCATTTGTTTTGGTCTAGTCATCATGAAATTTACACACAACGTAAAGAGTAAGGCATTTTCAAAATATCTCAAACTAAAACATGACAACATTATCAGTTACTTGTTTTTGCAAATGAGCTGTTCACACATTTTATATCTTCTTTTAAAACATGTATGCACTCTGGAGAGTTAATGGTGTTATCCATGTATCAATGTAAAATGAGTATATTTGTGAAACTGTTTTGCATGTATAAATGGCTCAAGCTAGAGGCTTGTTTTGATAGAAAGGTGTGTCTGTGCAGTTACACCAGAACAGCAGAGTCTGCCTGCAGGCCCAGACCTGTACTGAGAGCGATGAGAGAGCACTAGACAGCAATGCATACCTCCAAATCCTCTCACACTAATACTCGCTCAACATATACAAACAAAATATCTGCAAGCTCACAAGCACACATAGCAGAAATGCTCAAATTATTTTTCCACCCTGATTTGTCTGTGATGGTACATTCCTGAGGGTCAATGTCTGACTACTGCATTAATGAAACATTACTGCCATCTTAAGAAAGGGTTCCACTTGCTTTAGCGCTGAGATGTTGCTGCTGGTGTTGTAGTAAAGTGTCCAGATTTTCTAAAAATACATTCTGCTGTGTGTGGTGGAACTGGACCCCCATGAAGGAAAAGCATGGCAGAGGGGGGTGCTAAAGCATGGAAGGGGCAAACAGCTGTCCATCAGGCTGGGCTCACACTCTGGCCAACAGCTTCCACACTTTCATAGGTCAGGGGCCTTGCTAGTAAGATAAGACTTCACGCATTAAATCAACACATGATTACTAATATGAGCCAAACATGATGAAGAGTAACTGGACTACAATTTTGAAGTGTCCTCTTGATAAAATAAGAACTGTGTTTTATGCAGATTAGTAATAGACAAGTGTAGTGATCGACGATTATGCCTGATGTCCATGCTGGTATTTAGAGCACGGGGCAGCTTTCTATATCACAATTTCATTAGGATAATCACGCCCTCCCACCAAGACATAAATATAAAACCTAAAATGTAGACTTGAGACAAAGGCTCCATTCACATTACAAGCCTCATTACTCAGTTCAGATTTTTTGCTCAGAACGGATTTGGATGTCTTGACGATTGCTTCAGTCAACAACAAAAATCATCATGTCTGTACAGGGATGCCAGGTATGTAAAAATGCAGTTGCAGAGAAAACGTCACAGGTGTGAGGATGAAGACGCTTTTCAGTCAAAATAGAAAATTAAATGAATGACAAAGAGATTAGAAGATTTACTTACTAAAGAGTCGTCATCTGTCCAATTACACACTTTAGATTTTGGGCTACTTTGAACTTGTTTATTGCACTTTTCTGTCAGACACTGGCTGGGTGATTTTTGGGGGATCTGATAACCCTGTATTTGTGAGCCTGGTTGCATTAATACTAATAAAACAGATGCATTAGTAGTTGATGCGTGATGCTGTTTCACTCAGGACAGTAAACAGCTGGTGGACTGTGTATGATCAGGTGGAGAAGGTGAGTAAAAGCCAGTCAGCTGCTGTTGCTGTTTTAGCAGCTTTGTGGCTAAACGAGACAAAGACACAAGCTCTGACTGTTACATTCAAGTTGCATGCTCAGCAATCAGAAATGTATCTGATTTAGGACCACATATGAAAGTGACACAAATCTGATTTGAAAAAAATCTGCTCTGCGTCACAGGACCAAAAAAATCTGATCGGCCTGATGTGAAATGATAGGTTTATTGTGTGTTTTGATCTGCCGACAGAGTGGATATATTGACAGTAGGGGGAGTTCCAACACTGGTCTACAGCAGTCACACTGATAAGGCTGTCTGCAGATGTGCCTGTAAATGTATCCGTTTTTGTTTACCGAACTCGTGAGCAACTTTCAAAATTATTGGCCATCAAAAAACGACACGCAACTAAGCCTAGTATCTTAAAGTATTTATATATTAAGTGCTCTGAAAGCTATTATATAGCTATATATAATATTATAGCTAGCTATATATATATATATATCCCCAGACAGGACATGACTGAAGTGCCCTTGAGCAAGGCACCTAACTCCCTAACTGCTCCCCGGGTGCCGTTGGATAAGGGCTGCCCACCGCTTCGGGCACAAATTCTCACAGCCTAGTGTGTTCACTAGTGTGTGTTTGTGTTTTACTGCACGAATGGGTTAAATGCGGAGTTCAAATTCCGTTGTGTGAAAAATCTCATTGGCTAAATTGGTTGATCTTAATCTTAATCTTATACAAATTAGTTATAGTGTGTTAGGGTCATGTCTCCTCTTCAGAGGTTATCCACCTCTGAAGACACTTTAAGCACATGTACTGTAGCTTATAAGCATGCAACACTACAAATACAATACAAATCTGAAATCTCAAACCATCTATACTGACTCTTATAAAATGTCATCTCAAAAATGAAAGGTGCATAGAATAAAATGTTATTAACTCAACATCCATTAATGTAATGAGATTTATTTTTGCAAATAACTTTGGGCCATTTCTACTGGTTCATCCATAATGAAACCAACAGTAGCTTCAGAGTAAAGAAAAAAAAATGCTGACAAAATTCCTTGAGGATCTTCAGACAAGTTGGGTTTCCCCCTCTGTACTGAGCTGGCATGAAGGAGGAGGAATAAATATGATGCCTGGCAGCAAAAAGTACCTAGACATCCATGCAGTGGCCTTAAGAGGGGCTTTATAGTATAATGCAGCTTGATAAATGTAGAGGAAGCAGGTGCTGTTCTAGACTGGCAGTGCTAAAAGCTGATGGCTCCCCTTGGCATCCTGGCATCCTTCAAAACCCCCAGAGTTACACTAGTGGAGATCCATCACCCCCATTGCCCCTTCTGTGCTCTCTCTCTCTCTCTCGCTGAGCTGTTCAGCCCTTCAAAAGCAGGGGCTGCTGGAGCTAGTCTTTCCCAGCCTTCCCCAGAAACAGTGTTCTAATCTGGGCCTGTTGCTGCCCATTCCTCTTTCCCCTCGCTCTCTCTCCCTCTCTCTCTCTCTCTCTCTCTCGCACACACACACACACACACACACACACGGACACAGACACACACAGAAACGTCTTTCACAGTCCCCAAAGAGTCTCCGGGGGCCCAGTTCTCAGCAGGAGAGGAGGAGTCACAGCAGAAGTCACAGCAGAGAAGACTTTGTGCTAATAGTAGATGCAGAAAATGCATGTACTGAACACATACACTGCCTGAACAATGCACAGACACATAGAAGTACACATAGATGCTCACACCCCCGGATGAAGTCTTGGAGAGATGGCAGCACAAATTCTTCCACGGATTGTTTGGGCTCGAGAGCGCATACCACAGCTCAGTGAATAACAGATGACGTAGTGCAGAGAACACAGAGATGTGTGAGAAATCACATCTTAGAGCAGACTTTCTGGACCAGAGGCTCTGACAAACAGCAAAACCTAATGGACTAGTCAGAGCCGTCATATCCAAAGTAGGGCAGTCACTACTGATTAGTATTAGTAATCTGACAAATCTATGGTAGAAGTGAGCAATTAATAGAAAATTAATCAGAACAGACAGGCCCATGTTGGTATTTGTTACTGTATGCGTTCATGTACTGTCCTCTAAAAAACATACTGCCACTTGTGTATCATGTGACACCACCCCTTCCAGCCTGCAATGAGGAAGAAACAAGGGGAACTCAACACCGAACAAGCTGAGCAGCTTGTACCAAACAAAAATGCAGTGCCTGTTGTTTGGACACCTTTTGCCTTTTGTGAAGATGACACCAAACATAATGAACAAAATAATCCTTCATTAATCACAACTGAAGTGAAATTCTCAATTCATGTTAATAATATTGATTTGAGGTCATAATGCCCAAATCATGTCAAGTAATCAGAAGCTAAACAAAAAACAAAGGATGAAGTTTTTTAATCAAGTAAGTCCAGTCCAGTCCAAAGTTTCACATTGTTCTGGAGGAGCAGTGCCAGCGAGAGGCTAATCAGCCATGGTCAGAATAATTACCTGGTCATACTCCAGAGCCCCGGGGTAGAGAGGCCAGCCCAGGAAGAGCTCAGCTATCACACAGCCCAACGACCACATGTCTATGGCTTCACAAAACGGCAGGCCCAGAATGATCTCCGGAGCCCTGTGGGAGAGACAGAAACAAACAAGGAACAAAAGTTAGCCATGCTAAATACCCAGTCACACAAGCACAACAGCAGCATTGAATGGCAACAAGACAGCACATGATGTGGTAGGTGTGTTCCAGCTTTATTGTGATTTATTTGCACTGCACATGGTGGCATGTCAATATGATACAGAACAATGCCACTGCTGTGTTGTAGAGCTTGACGATGAATTGTTCTAAGACTAAGAAATCAATTTAAGAGTGGACAATGTTTGTTTGTAACACCAGATGTCCTCCAAAATGATATTTACAGGAAAAAAACTTTGCTTTTAATGGAAGTCAATGGATCCAGATGTATTTCTAAATCATTTGGGCCATTTTCTTTGGTCCAAGCATCATGAAATTTACAACATGGACTTTCAAATTATGTTAGAAAACGTCTGGAAGTCATGGCCTGGTGGTTAGCGATTTGGTCTTGAAACCAGAAGGTTGCTGGTTCAATCCTTGGACAGCTGATGGCTGAAGTGCCATAAGCAAGACTCCTAACCCCCAGTTGCCCACTGCTTCTGGTACATGTTCCAACTGTCCCTAGTGTGCTTCATTGCATTTATGGATGAAATGTGGAGATCAAATTCCTCTCACGACATGGACATTGGCCAGTTATTGTGAACTTTATCACTTTAAAAATAAAAAACACCAGGATGGAGATGTCCACTGCTGAAAATGAACTCTTCAGATGTCTCAAGTGTTAAGAGGAGAAAAATAAACTGAAAATGGAGCTTGTGAACTTTGTGTAGATAAGTTTCACCAATCCAGGTCAACCAAACCACCATGTGTTACGAATTCACAACATCAACTTCTTGGCAATCTGGCACACTACATTCAAGGGTCAAGAAAATCAATTTAAATCTCAATTGCAATACGTGTCTGAAAAAACTGCAATTATACATTTTGCCCAAATTGTTTGGCAACACTTTATAACTTTTATTAATAAGCTACTACCTAATGATTAATAACTCTGAACAAATCATTACTTAATGAGAATTTGTGCATGAACAGCTGTTTATAAATGACAGTTAATGTAGTTATTAACGATTGTGTTCATTTTTGCACATGTTAATAAATCATTAGTTCATGAAATTCTCATGAACTGATGATTTGTTCAGTTACTAATCATTAGTTAATGAGCCATTAATGAAAGTTAATATAAAGTGTTACCAATTGTTCAAACTGTGTTCTCAGCTCTGGCAAATTAACTGTGTGCTCAGTGGGCTAGGAATGAAGGTAGAGCATCTTAAGATGGTTTAGGGTGGGATTATTGCAGTAACATCAGTATTCACACCAGCTATCAAGGGTTAACGAAGAGTTACCGTGGTCAGTTGGGCGTAAATGTTATGCATAAGTGCAGTGACTGTAAGGCAGGAAGCTCTGTGAGCTTAGCGCCAGATCACTGTGGTGAGCCCGTTGAGCGGCATAACAGCCACGTGAGCCTGAGGGTGACGCAGCTCCACTCGGCACTCATTTGAGTAAGTGGGCCTGACAGCTTGTCGTTACTCGGGTTACGCCGGTGTCTTGTTACAGCTGTAACAGCGGCTCTATATGGGCCTCCTACACAGCTCCATTACTGAAGAGGACAGCACCCTGAATTAGACCGAGAACACATGTGCACCAACACAAAGGATGAAACCCAGTAAGCCACAGCCTGCACCATGTGGAGGAGAGAAGATAAAAGAACAGTCCTCTTAGGTTTTAATAAATCCACATAACAGAGTCTGCTGCTGCTGCTTCCAACAGGGCTGACTATCTATTTATCTTTCCTTTTTCCTCTCACAATAATGAAAGTGTGACTGTGTCTTCATATAAGATTGTCTCTTGAGAAGTGAAAACGTCATCAGCGAGAGTAATTACAGCAGTGATGTTGACTATAGCGGGGCATTTTGCATAAAAAAAAATAATGCAAATAAAAAAAGTGGTTCTCAGAGTTTGAATGGTTTTAAAATGTTGATTTGTGATTTTAATAAACACTTATTGCCTTAAAATCCCAAGTCTTATTATATCTAAAGCAGCTGCGGTGAATATCACTAAAATCAATCATTTTAAACGTTTAGTTTCTATTCACTTTTATCCTTAGTTTACTTCTCATATTTCCATTTATTTATCCCAATCATTTTACTTAATATGTCAATTATGTTAATTCATTTTAGTTATCCTATGATTTAACTTGACTGTTTTAACATTTTAGTTTGCCTATTTATCCCTTTGTTAAAATCATGTCAACTGATTTATTATCTTAGCTTTATATTTGTTCTGTTTCTTAATTAAATCTTAAATATTCTCAATTTATTTACATTCATCTTACTTGATTTTACTATAAACTGCAAATAAAGATTTAATTGTTGTGGACAATTAAAACAATGTATCAGAAGCTAAAAAGAGCATAAAACAGTTCAGAAATAAAGCAGTAAAAATACATTTGACAAGAAACTATAACTTTCTCTATGAAAGTTCCTCATAGTCAAATTGAGCTTACAGGAAGGAATCATGAGCGGAGCAGCAACTACAACCAGACTAATGGTGAAAACACACTGTGTGTGTGTGTGTGTGTGTGTGTGTGTGTGTGAGAAGGCCAGGAGGGTGTCACATTCCTATATACTGGTACATACTGTACTGTCCCTCACATTCCAGACATGATAGTGAAAGTTTCTCAAACAGAATAAACAGACTGGGCAGAGTCCTCGCACATGAGTGACAGCAGATCACGGCAGCCTTCCCCTCTGACCTCCCTCACCAGGTTACAGATGAGCTCTGTCAGAGCAACCAGTGCAACCATGCTCATAAATGTGAAGGAAGTAATGGGATGGCAATATGACTGTATTATGTAGAAGAATCGTGTTTTCTTTAAATACTAGTTCAAGTGTTTTCTGATCAATATAATCAGTGTGTGCTGGTAAGAACCTGATACAATATGTGCAGTGTCACCTTAAAAACATGTCACCGGTGTCACCTTAAATAATACTGTAAGAAAGTTCCTTGCTGGTCATAATTTAATTAAAAAAAGTAAACTGTTATTTCATATTCATGAATTACACATAAATTGGCATATTTTAAGCCTTTTTCGTTTTAATATCAATCAGTTTTGTGTATAGCTCATGAAAATCAGAAATCCAGAACCTCAAATTATTCATATTTTAAGTTTGAGTAAGTTTCTATTCAAAGAGAATGAGCATTAAAACAAAGAGAATTGTGTTCATTATTACACAATTATCTAAAATAAGTGCAATTAATAATAATCGTGAGGAGATCGTCTGGGTATACTCTATTCAGAATCGAGGAAAACTGATTTAATTTGAGTGATATCAAGTTTGTCAAATACTTTTTTTTTTTTTAAATCACCTTGTGATACAATATGATCAGTTTCTGTTCATAATCATGTGAGCATGGGTTGGGGCTGGAATAGGGAAAATTAACTGACTGCAACAATGATAATGAAAAATAATTGTGATGAGGCAATTATGTAATAACCATGACAGCCCTACATGCGAGTCCAAACTTCTGAACAGTACTGCACATCCAGATATGATCTGGACAGGAAACACGATAAAAAGTGTAAAACAGGCTGTTTATCTTCCCACATTCATCAAACGGTAGGAATGAAAGTAGACAAGTCAAAAGGAAGTAAGCACCCTTGTCCCTTTCTCTAGGGACAATCATTTGGCCACTCAAAACCTGGACTCATTTACAAATAAGGACAAAATTTCACAATGTGAAAGCTACCAAGACTTGCTTGCAAAATGGATCAGATTTACTGTACTCAGTACTTTTGTGGAAAACACCACATTAAACCTTTTCTGCGGGGAAATTACAACAGAAGTTAAAACAATTACTCTACGTCAGGGAAACAATTATTCTGAAGTTAATACGTTATTTTTCTTGCGTGTTGCTCTGAAAACCTGCTTCCTTATGAATACTGTACATATAGTTGAGTTTTCGGTGTGATCCATGAAGTCATCTCCTGCCACGTGTGTTTGATATAACATCATAATATTTTCCAGCATCACCAGGATGGAAATACACAGCATTCCAGTCATAAAGTCGGGTCCTTGAGTTCTCCATACAAAGGTTTTTCCAAAGTTGAAGTCTGGAAAGTGCAGGCAAACTCCCTCATTACAGTAATTAAATAACTACACTATATTACTTAACTATACTCACTGGCCACAATATTAGGGACACTTACACTGTGTCCAAATCGCATTGCCCGTTTTAGCTCAACTGACTATACAAGTGCACTTTGCAATACTATAATTACAGACTCTGAAGAACAGGATGAAAGGAGGCTAACAATGTATACAAAGGTCAGGACCTCTACAGGACCACCACAGAGCAGCTGGATCATTCAAGTGGTGGGGGTATGATAGTGTATGTTGAGTGGATCAGACACAGCTGAGCTGTTGGAGATGTTCAACACTGTGTCTACTCACTGCCCCCTCTATTAGACACACCTACCTTTTGGTCCACCTTGTAGATGTAAAACCTGTTGATCACGGTTTTATTTATATTCCATTTATTTTTTGTCAAAAGACATTTCTGACATGGACTATAACTTTGACTTAATAAGACACCCATGTGGCAGATTCAAAAACAAAAGTTTTAATCATTCCGATTGTAAATGATTAAATTACTATTCAAACAGTAATAACATTAAAATGAAAAGGCTTGAAAATAAAATAAAACATATGGCTGTATTTTTTTTTTTTAAACACAACATTTAATTTTTAGAGATGTACTGGTAAATCAATGCTCTAGAAACTGAATGGTGATCACAATCATAGCAAATGTGAATTGATTGACAACAAGTGATAGATTTACTTGTTGTTGGCAGCTGTTGTAGTTAATGATTGTAATTTGCTTTGACTACATAAATACATAATGCCTAAACACATGGCAACCGGGGTACAAGTGGAATAATGGCCTTCGAGATAACTCATAATACAAATTTAATGGACCGGACACAGGAAATAAAATAATTCTATATAATCTCACCACTTGTCCTTTGTTTATGGTTTATTTTGATCTGGCTTCCACATCGACTGCTTTATAATTTCAGAAAAGATCATAATTCCAAAAAACAGCATGCAAAAATTTCCTTTGCTGCTAAAATCTCTAACTTCTGAGATACAGAAGCTTTTCAAGGTGACTTTGATCCAAAACAGGTACAACCAGCTAGACGCAAGACAGAATTATTCTTGGCCTAAGGTATGTTTTATACACGTATTTGCCGAAATATTATAGAAGTGAATCGGATGGCGAGAGACTTGTCAGTTGGGAACTTTTTGAAATCTGGGCATTTGAGGGGGATTTCCTCTTATCTTCCAAGATACAGATCAATGACATGGAACCAGCAATACCAGAGAACAGAGATTTACTGAATATCCAACCAGTTCAGATTTCAAACCAAACAGCACCTTTGAAAATCCTGGATCTGAAGATTTACAGCCCTGATAATTTCCCAGAACAGGCTTAAAAAACAACATTGTAGAGATTCCACCTTTGCCACAAAGAGGTAACATAGCCTTTGAGGGAATGATATGTTTACCCAGTCGTACAACCAATGCTGTGTGAAGCCTATTGTCTGGTGGTGCCATGTTACACACAGGCTGGTACTGGATCAGGTTCAGATTCTGTTGGGCACGTACTCCTCCAAGATAGGAATTTCCTCCATGTCTGACTTATTTTTTTCAATGCTTAAACCATTTCTAGACACTGTACATTCTCATCATAGTTTGATGACAATGTTGGCTTAGTTGAAAACATTGTAGAATTATATAAAACACTTTACTTTCAAAAGTATTGGGACACCTGCTCAATCATTGTTTCCTCCAAAATCAAGGGTATTAAAGATAGTTAATCATGCATCTGTGGTCTCCAACTGTCCAAGAAAAGTTTTCTACTAGATTTCTGAGCATTCAGTGATGATTTGATTACATTCACTGAAGAGTGTTAATGAGATCTGGATGTTGGGATGATCAAAACCTCAAACTCATCCCAAAAGTATTGGATGGAGCAGAGAACAGTTCTACAGCTCAATGCTGGGGCTTTATACCCCTCTAGCCTACGCCTGGCATTTGACATTATGACAAAAGGTTGATGTTTAGTCCTATTCTATTGGCAGTACTTCTCTACAGGTATTAGACAAGCTGTGTGTGTGCGCATTTGTGCATTCATGTCAACTTAAAGTAGCTGAATGCATTCATTTGAAAGGGTGTCCAAAAACCTGGATATTTTGTTAAAACAAGTGATTTTAGTTTATGCAAAATTGGGCAAAGATGCTTTCAAGGTAATTAGCAAAAATATACTCATGTCACAAGTACAAGTGTAAAACAGAAGCAAATTGCTGAGCATGGCACTGGCAGACTAGTGTCCAAAACGAGCACAGGCACCATGCCCAGACGGGGGTTGGAAATGCCCTTTATCACAGAGCACTGATGTAAGACTATCCGTCTGCACTAGGCATAAAACCATGTGGACAAATGGAGATAATTGTACTTTTGTGGTCACATACTTTACAACAATGTTTGCTTATCCTCTACCTTCTGTTCACATTAACAGGAAGCTGTTTGCTCCATTATGAGTATAAGAGGTCAGGCAAAACAAAATCACTGAACACTTTTAGAACTTAAAACAGAAAATAAATGTAAAATGTTAAAAAGCAAGACAGAAAGTGTTTGAAATTTACATCAATACATAAGTCAATACAGATTAGAGAGATGCAAGTTTAAACCAGAATAACGAGAGGTGCTGAAAGCGGGTATATTTACAGAACACAATGGACTGTGGTCTAATCAAGAAGCACTGGCATTAATAACAGGAATTTAATTCAGCCAATCAGCAGTCTAGATTTGGGGACATCCTAGTACAACTGACTACGTATGCACCGAAATATATTACAGAATGACAGCCCTTAGCAGCTACAGAAGTCTTTCAGCCAATAACATCTGGAAAGAAAGATTTCAGCATAACTAAATGCAAAACAATGCTCAATAATGATCGATCAAGATGAGTTTTTCAATAGACAATGACAATATTTAGAGAGCATGGCAGACATATCTAGCCAATACAAATATGTAGTAATAAAAATATTATTATTATTATATATATGTTTGCTTTTTGTGTTGATGTCCTTCCTCCAGTGTTGTTTCAGAAAATTCCAGAGTAATTTCTCAAACAATGGAGGGAATATATAAAATATATATAAATATAAATATATAAATATATATAAAATACATATGTTAATAATATATATATTTGACTAGACGAAAAGGTAGGTTAGTCAGTCATATCATCTGCCAGTAGAATGGTAATATTGACAATATGGGGAACTCTAACACTGTTCTAGAATAGCCACTGCTCAGGCTGCCTGTAAATGTGCCTGTAAATGTGTCTTTTTTACCAGCCTTGTAAAAGCAGGCTGGTTGTTTAAAAATATTTGGCAAATGCCCATTACATAAAATGTTTTAAAGGGCAATAATGAAGTTTCAAATGTATTTGTTACATGCTACAAAGCACACATTGTATATTCCTGCAGTAAAAAAACTGCCAAATTATTAGTCCAACCAATTAAACGGTCTACCACTTATTCACAACTTATGTTACATCTCATTTGAATGATTTTCCAGGTCAGTAGGGCATGAAAATTCCAACTACTACAGTTCTTGCTGAAAAGCAAAAAAATATGCCCATACATCATTCTGGTTTGTTTTTGGTGCACCAGTATGCAGTTCCCTCCATTGTTTGAGAAATTACTCTGGAATTTTCTGAAACAACACTGGAGGAAGGACATCAACACAAAAAGCAATTAAGAATGGATCCCATGGATTGAAGTGAATGAGAGCTTCCCTTGCTGACTTGTAGGAAGGAACCTAACAACACCAGGAAAGGAATGGGTTCATCACCCCCTTCTCACATCTGCTTTGCTGAAGAAGAGGAAATGCCAAGTTCAAAGCAGTTAATTGGAGGGACAAAATGAGAGTTCCCATTCTGAGAGCTGATCAAAGCAAAGCTTTTAGTTTTACAGTCTTAACCAACCAACTGCAGTCAAGTCAACAAATAAACCCCTCCATTGCAATCCATTGTATATTTCAGTAGAGATACTGACGTAAAAACTGTTAGCATACTCAAGCACGCATAGACAATATTTTGATGTTGATAATTATAATTCACGTAATACATCCAAGTAATCTAAAGCTATGTTCAGACAGCATGTAAATTGGATTTGTTTTGTATTATCATTTTTATTTTAATGCAGTCAAAGGTAGCGGGATGTGGGTTGGATAAATGTTGGAGATGCCTTAGGTAAGCTTTCTCATATTAGATTCAGTAAAATAGGATTTGAAATATAGGAGTAGAAGGAAAAGTATTGTTTTCATTACTTAAAAAAAGTTATGTAGGTATTTTGTTCTCCATCATTGTCTTCAGCAAAATAATATGCACAAACAAACTTTTTAAAATACAAAAAAAAAAACTAGCTAACAATTATGTAGGCATCTTTTGTCTCATCGTCTTACACAACAACAATAAAAATAATAAATATCGGAAATACTTCAAAAGTAGAAAATGAATTAAATTAATGCAAAGTGTCAAAGTATAAGTAATAAAAAGCAACTGTATCTGCTTTAGATTTTGAGTTAGTTTTAAGCTTGTGTAGGGCAACCTTCTACTAGACAGTGGGCTGGAGAATTTTTCAGAACTTGGCAACCTGGGACTCTGCTTGGCACACTTCTTGGGTCCCCATATTTTCATCACACTGTGTTGTTCTTTGTCATGTTGCGAGTGAACCAAAAGGCACTTCAAAATCTGATTTGAGTGGCCAGAGCATCGAGACCGAGAGGGGTCTATACAAATCTGATTGTAATCACTTTTTAAACCACCTCCAAATGTAGCACATTTGCAAAAACAGATTTTGTGGCTTTTGGCTGTCTGAAGCATTAAAATCAATTTGGATACAATCTGGAAAAATCAGATTTAGGCAAGCTGTCTGCGCAAGTGTAATATCTTCTCAGTCAAGTACGTTGCTTAAACCATGCTAAACGCTTAAAGCAGTTAAAGATAGTGAAAGCCCAGTGATATTAATCTAATTGTTCTTAAAACTATATTACACAGCAAATAACATATTATACTGCTACTGAGAAAACCGTCTCTCAAGTTCTTGTGTTATGCGGATGCTATTTCTAAATGGAAAGCTAAAACGAAGGATGTTGAAACCTCAAGAGAGAAACTACCACTTCCGTTTTTCTTCTTTCTTCTTCTAGCCAACAGGGTGAGAAGAGACCATCTCATACTGCCTACTGTCTAAAATCACAGACTGTTCAACATAAACTGTGACATAAGTTGTTCAAAGAAGTCCCCAAAACATTCTGTTCCAGTGCCACAGAGAGTAAGAGCCCAAGCTCACTCATACACACATGTAGACACAGATCACCAAAGTGAAGGAGAGTCCTTTCAGCTTTTCCTTTTTCCCCTCCCTCCTTTCCACACCACATCCTCACCCTTCCATTATCCTCTTAGACTGGAACATGTAACTAACTCTGACTATGCCTCTTCAATATGGAAGGCAAAGTACTGTGCCTTGACCAGCTATATCTGGCCTCTAGTTCAGCATGTGCATTCATTGAGTGTGGTTCACTCTTTAGCCCTTTTTGGATTGGATTACTTTATCAGGAGGAAGTTATACACGATTCCGTGTTTGAACTCCTGTATCCGGACTGCATTAAAATAACTACAGGAGTGAATTTCTGGGTTTACAAACATGAATGTCACATATGATCATAGTTCATTTGAACCTGTAGCCATGATTGTGACTCCTTTAATAAGTTTGTTTTCTTTAATAAGCCAGCATTTCATCTTTCGTGTCTTTTACCTGCACATAATGCTCTCCCGGGTACAGTAAGGAGTGGAAGATCTTCACAGACCAAGTAAATTTTTAAAAGCTTTAATGTGTTTGTGATTTGTGAAGGGTTTTGGTGGTATTTAAAAGACTAAATACAGCTAGCAGTAGTGGAAAAACATTCTTATTTTCTAATGTGAGATGAAATCTGCCTTGAGATTTGTATCCAGGCAAGAATAAAATGATCTGAAGAGCTCAGAGTTAGCTAAAATCAGTAGATAATTCAGCTTGCATTTTTCTCAGAGGATGAGAGGAATAAACTGAGACCTGGCATATTCTGACAAAATGGCAAATGACAAAGAGGAGCTCCTGTAAAAGAAGATATTACCACAGGTCCCCATATAAATGTAATCCAATTCCAATATGGCTTTTGATGATTACCATGAATTGTGCAAGAAAGTAGTAGGTTAAATGCTCCTTTTTGGATATGTGAACCAAAAATGTCAGACCAAACTATAGACAGAGAAAGTTCTTCATAAATGCAAGTGGATCTCTAAAAAGCTCACTTATGCTCATAATTTGAAAAAAAAGTACGTTTATAATATGTAAAGTAACAGTTGAAACTTTTGTTTTAATATTGATTCTGTCTGAATAGTAATTTATTCAAAATTCATATATTTTCTTATTCATATAAGAAATATTCTAATAATTAAAAATTCTGGATTTCTGATTATAAGTCATACTGATCAACAATAAGACCACAATGGTGATTACATGGTGATCTGCTGTAGTGTTTCATTTCTGGACTGATCTGATCATAATTGATAATGAAGAACTTGATATGAGCAATACTAATAAAAGCTCATTTTCCTTTAAAAAAATTAAAACAAGTTCATGGTATAATACAAATATGAAGCTCAACGAGCATTCAACAGTTTAAACCTTTTAACTTTTAAGCTGTCTCATGTTATTGAGATGCATATCACTGGAGTTTACAAATGACTAATTAGGTTACCAGTAGTAAAAGTCTTTAGCATTTCTACCATATTGAACCACAGCCGAATACTTGATGTTGCAAACTCGTCCTCTGCTGAAAATCGCCCACACTACAGTGGGACTGTATGTATCTCAGTGGGCACATGTGGCAAATTATTGGTTATAAGTACATCATATGGTTAAAATATGTTTTTGTCCATCTAAGCAAGCAAGATCAGAACTTAATTAAAATCAGTTGTTTTCAAAACAAGCTACATTTTCTTCTTTTAATTTATGCAGATTTTTGTTGCAATTTTATGAGGATACCCGAGTCAGGAAACACAGTCACATCATAGCATTACACATAATTCATTATACTAATGAGCCCTTCTCTTCTTACTTTCACTACTGCACTTTATTCTATTAAAATATATTTTACAGAGGCACATGCTTTTAATTCAGGAATATTAAATGTCAGTATGACAAAAGTAAATAGATATAAAATCAGATATATTACATATAAAAAGGGCATTGGTCAATTCAGTTGAAAAGAAACTGGAAGCAGCCCTAAAAACCAAAGACTGATGCTCTAGAGTGAATAATCTAAATTATTTTAGTGTTAATACGCACAAGGCAACTTGGAAAAAGCCCATATTGTCTCAGGATGTGCACACGGATTAGGACAAATGTCTAGTCTAGGTTGCAAAATGAATATGACTTTTTTACCCTTGCAAGACAATTTGATTAGCCATGTCTCCTGCTGCCAAACAAGCTCTGATGAATGATTGACGAGGCTGGTTTTCAATCTGAAATGGTACACATGAGCAAAAAGACAGAGCGATCGTTCGGTCATACCACAGACAAATGATGAAGGAAATCCACAGCACCGCCCTGCTAGTTACCTGGCAGCAAAAGCTATTTACTTGCCAGCATCAGCCACAGAACTGCTTTAAGACCGTGTATGTTTACCATCTACTATAAACTGGAGGCCTGCCAGTAGTCAAATGAATACCATGAGAATAGAATTGAATAAAGAAAATAAGAGACACAGTAACACACAATAAATCTGCACACTCACTGGCGCACTTCATTGGGTACACGTTGTCCATTTAAGCTCTACTGACCATACAGGTGCACTTTGCAGTTCTACAATTACAGACCGATATATATCTGTTTCTCTGTATACTTTGTTAGCCTCCTTACACCCTATTCTTCAATACTCAGGACCCCCACAGAACAGGTATCATTTGGGGGGGGGGGGGGGGGGGGG
>BRDA01010187.1:0-18480 GCA_036984385.1 Crenuchus spilurus
GTTATTTACCCTCAATTTTGAAAAGGTGCCAATAATTTTGTCCGGCCCATTTTTGGAGTTTTGTGTGAAATTATGTAAAATTTGCCTTTTTTTCCCTGTTTTTTGTGGTGTTCAAATACACACAAAGGAAATAAACATGCGTATAACAAAACATGTGTAATTGCAATAATTTTCTGGGGTGCCAGCACTTTTGGCCATGACTATATTATATATATGCAGGACTTGCCCAACCCTGCAATGCACGAGCAACCCAGTGTCGCTGTGTCTCAATTACTCCAGTTTCCCTTAGCATTAGCATAAGCATTAGCCACGCCTGGTGATTACCTCGGCTGACAGTCTGACTCTGCGGTACCTCAGCGTTAAGTCGCCGTGTTTGTTAAACACTACCTTACCTATTTTGTTGCTATAAAGGTAGTTGTATGCCTCTGTGCTCTTATATTTCCGTAGCTCTTCACCATCTACACTTTCAGAAAAGACGAAGTAGTTCACTATATCAGTATAGCTAACTTCATGCCAGTTTCGTGTTATCTGCCCACACTGTTAGCATGGAGGGATGGGCTACTTTCAAAACAGTCACCACAGCTTTTTAATGCGTCCTTACTGTGCAAACACTTAGTATTTTTGGCCACATTTGAGGCATTTAGCAGATGCTTATTATCCAAAGCAACTTACAGTTGGGGGTTAGGTGCCTTGCTCAAGGGCACTTCAGTCGTGGCCTGCCCGGGGCACTTCCATCATGACCTTCAGGTCACCAGACCAGATCCTTAACCACTAGGCCATGGCTGCCCCATAGGTTTTACCTTGCCTCTGCCGCCTTTGGTTTGCTCGCATTGGGTTTTGACTGATGCTAATCATGTAAAACTGCTTTGTGACAATGGCCTTTGTAAAAAGTGATATATAAACACATTTTGATTGATTGATTGTAATACAGTGGAGAATTAAATCAATTGTCTTGTGAATGTATAACTGAGGCATTAAAACCATAAGGATCTAAAAATCCTTATTCCCTGATGAATAGTTGAGGGTGAAGAGCATCAGATGTCTTACATTAGATAATTGATTGGAATGGGATCGGAAAATATAGATAAGAGTAGAGAGGAAGGATAAGGGGATACTATGCTTTAAATGCAAAAAATATGTAGATATCTTCTATTTTCCATTATGATAAGTTATGATTACTATTACTATTATTATTATTAAGTAGTAGTAGCATATGTACAATTTATGCTGATTTTAATAATAAACGTGTATTAATTTAAAATACTATGCTACTACTAACAACAACTTCAACAATAAAATAAATAATATGAAATCCTTAAACTATAAAACAGTAAAGGAAATGAAGGACAAAGTACAATTAAAAGAAGATTTAGAGTTCTAAACCTGCATTTTACATTTTGGGTGAGTTTCAGCTTGTGAATGGCGGCCTTCTGTCAGACATTTTCCTGGAGAGTTTACTGAGACCTGGCAACCATGTAACTGGCTGTTTTAGCTTAAAAAAACAATGTAGTTAGCTAGCCAACAATTAGCTACCCGTGCTAACTGTGTGGCCCAAAAATAGCTTTATGACACTGTTAACTCACAATATATAATGTTACACAAAACACCTTATTCACTAGTTTGCTCGCAATGAGTTGTTAAGCTGAAAAACAGTCCCTGCGTTAGCTGAAGCGTCTGACTGGAACTTGTATCTTAAAAACACAGTGTTTGCATTGGTGAAGCTGTCATCGGGAGAACGTATCTGACCACATATTTAAGGTGGAACGGGGAGTTTCCATAAGACGCAGCTAGCTAATTAGTTTAGTCTGTTATGAGGTTATCACGGGCTTTGTAGTTCCCACAGCGGTAGTCCCAATGATCTATATTACTGAATAGGACACTGCCTATTCGCTAGCATTGAGGCCGGCGCGATAAACAATGGCACATAGCTAGCACTGCTGCCTTCTCAAAGCTCTAACTTCGCTAATAATTGTCAGATTTTCAAAATTTAAAGTTCTTTACAAAGAGGATAGAAATCTGTTTAACATTAATCAAAGTATTAAAATGGTTGATGACATGTTAGGCTACTATCGGCTCTCGCATCTGTTGTAGTAGCCGACATTTTCTCTAGGCCTTACTGCTTGCATGACTTCTAATGGCTGGAAAATCGTTAATAATGATCCGATTTTCAAAATGCAAGTTATTTACAAAGAGGAGAAAGAATTAAATTGTGTAATGCTGCTATCGCATGGCCATTGACATAAATATAGCCATGTTTTCTTGCCTTGCTGATATAGCTAGTGACCGATGGCTCTACACAAATGATCAATTTTTTCAACCTGTCGACTGTCTTAATCCAAAGTAAAGAACACGGAGACCTCTGTACATAAAATGTAGAATGTAAATGTAGAAATATTCAATGCCATCATCACAGTTAATTTAATATTACAGTATTGAAATACTTGAAATAAATTTTCATGGAAATCCTGTATTTTGTTGCTAGTGTTATTGTTCCAACTAAAAGGCACCAGTTTTTTAATGTTTAAGTTCATTTATTAACATTCATACAATTCTACATGTTTTCACACCTTTAAGTTATACCTGACTACTTGTATTCAAGCCAATTAATGTCTTTGTGAAGAGAAATATTCCATATAAGAAATAGCAAGACTTCCATCTGTAGAATAAGACATTATAGACATTATTTTTGACCAAGGTTGTATACAAGACTTTATAAGACTTTGCAAGCATTCACAGGAACCCTGTAGTAGGTACTGATCTATACATAATACAGCATCAATACATGTATGTGGACATGTCTTTACTGTCCTTGAAAGAGAACTAATTTGTTTAACTTTTGTCTGATCTTTTTACCTAATAAATCATTGAATGAATATACTTGTGGAATGTGATCCCCTGGTCTCTGCTGACAGAATTCCGATAAGTAAAACAATAAAACACAAAACATTGCAGCCCTTTCGTTGTTTGTAAATGCTGGCTTCCTTCCGATCTTGCCCTGCTTCCACACAACATGGAGGCTCCTTGCCGGCGCGTTCAAAAGTCACGTGTGTCCTATCCAGTAATATAGATCATTGTGTAGTCCGCCCGAGAAAGAGTGAAGAGAACTACATTTACACTGATGCATTTAGTGGACGTTAGCAGAAGTTAGCAAAACTAATGTCCGATTACACTACGCTTTTCTGGAATTAAAAGTACAAATTTAAGACTTTAATCAATTTAAGACCTTGGATGGATATCTGGCCGTTTTAAAGACTTTTTAAGGCCTTAAATGTAAAGTTTAGAATTTTAGACTTTTTAAGACCCTGCGGAAACCCTGGCAAGGGCTAGACAAACAGCAGCAACAGAAAAGATCGTACTATAGGTTTCCTAAAGACATACCTGTCAAGTTTTGGATTTAAAAATAAGGGAAATTTTCCGCCACATCTTTTGAGCCGTCCCACCAGCCCAACTGAGGTTCAGTATCCCTTAGATTTTCAGACAGATTTACAAGAAATCCAAATCCGGACAGACACGTTTATGTGGCGGGCGGGAGCAGGATAAATATGACGATTTTATGGCGGGAGCGGGACGAAAACATGCGGGAGCGGGACTAAAAAATCAGTCCCGTGCAGACCTCTACAATGAACCACCGGAAATGGGCGGGACTGGTTCAAAGCTTTGACGCTATCCCATGTCTCACTGACTATTTAAGAAGCAGTAAAGATCATGATGACAAATACATGACAATATTTCTTCTAATCATATAAAAAAATATTAATTGAGGCTTTCAATAATGACAAGAACCAAGTATTTATTGCATGACTTTAATAATTAAATATGGTTATCAGCAGATCAGAACAGATATTGAGTGACCAGTAAATCTCACAGGGTTCATTTGCTTCGTGGTAAAGTGCAGGCTGTAATCATTTATTTTAGCCACCAGATGTCGCTCTTCTCCGAGGCTTCAATGTTTAGAACCTTTTCGGCACAATCAGGAAGAAGCTTCAAAGCTTCAGTGAGGCTTCATCCCCCCATCACTACTAAAAACCCACTGCATAAATTGAAAATACAAGTTGACACAACAAGATATGATGTTTAATATCTAAAGACATATTATCTGCATATAGTTACAAAAGCTAGTAGATATCACGTCAGTATTTACTTACCAAATAAAGTTGTAAACAGTGTATGTAGCGTAGCTGGCACAGACAAAAAAGAGAAAATGGCGAACGGGAATGTTGCCGGTTGCGCGGTGCATTCTGGGATTTGTGAAAGGGGCGAATAGAGTCTCTGAACTGCAGTGAACAGTGTTTAGCAGCTTTAGCTTAGCCAACATTACTATGCTGCTTTCCTTGTAGATGAAAACAAAGTACTCTTCATCAGTTACTTACCTCACAAAACGTGGTGAGGATTGTGGCAGGTGGTTAAATACTCTTAAACACAGCGACCAAATTCATAAATTTCATACAAATAAATGTATGAATTTTGAACAATCCGTTGAAAGTGAACACGCGCTTCCCTGCTCACATTTACGACTTTACGGGTTTAGTTTACTTCCGGTGACGACAAAAAGTTGTAATTTTGTTTAAAACATTCATTCATTCATTCATTATCACACCCGCTTAATCCTCATTAGGGTCGCGGTTTGTTTAAAACATGTTTTTGTTTTAATTACAATTCCCCTTTACTGGTACTAACATTACGGGTTTTGGTATTTCTTATTTTCAAGCACTTTATTGATTTCAAGTTACAGTAAATCTTTCAGTATTTGGCAGAACAAACGCTTGGACTACAAATCGCCCTTAGGAACTACAAAATCTACGACACTTTATGCCCACTTTCCGACTGTTATTGCCCAACGAAGCGCGTTTCCAAAGTGGTTACTATGGTGATCCGCTGCGCCAGGCTCTAGTGCTAAGCTAAGGTAAACGAATAGTAAATAACCTCCATCACAGAACGGCGCTGGTTTATTAGTTCGTTATACCACAGTCTTATAAATAAACAACTTATTACACTAGTATAATGTCTAATAGCGCTGTTTATTACTCATAAAGTCACTAGTGAGTGAGGTAAGTGTTATATTGTCTATATCTGCTGAGGGGTAGAGGCGGCTAAGCTAACGGTACAGAATGTTTTAATGCCTTATTTCAGACTCGGGATATTATTGCGCACAACACTCCACTTTACACTTCAGTATGTACACTTAATAACACGCTTCGGAGTGTTACTGCTAACCAGTTAAACTTGTCTTTCTCCTGAAGTGCTGTATTCTGTTTATTTGGTGAGCTAGCAGTGTTGTTTATTCTGTTTTAACAGTCTGAATATCTGCCTTATTACTGTATGTAAGCCTATTCGTGCCGCTTAAAATGAACAAATCCAACATCTAAATGTCATTGTTGTTTTGCTATTACGTTAAATATTTACCCTATCATAATCCAATCTAAAACTTATAAATCGTTTCAGCATAATGACGGAATATCTCAGAATAACCTATTAGTATCTCATCATAATGACTTAGTGTTAGGTTTAAAATAACTAAATTGAATAAAGTAATTATGTTCCTTTGCTGAGTCATGATCAACACCAGTCAACACCAGTGCTGTTCTATCACTTATCACTTCAGAGACAGTGTTCATGAATTACAGTATTATTTAGTCTCTGAGAGTCAGATTGCCCAAAGTCCAAAGTCAGTCTAAAACCCGCCCTTCAGAAGCTTAAACTAGTCAAAAATATGTCTGTCACACGTTTTAAGCAAATGTGCAAAAAAAACAACTATGAGTGTACGACTTAGTATTTTGTTTATAAGGGATTTATTATTAGTCATTAATAATATGGTAACATTAGTGTTTATTAGTTCTTTTATAACAGTTTTATATCCCAGTCAAAACATTTAATAGTAACATAATTAGCAAAAAAAAAAAAGGAACTGACTTTTTCATTTCACATTTGCAGTATTTGCTATATGCCTTTTTCTCATCATTAGGAACATTTTTAATCCATTATATCAAACCTTTTTTTTTTCCCAGTCCTTGCAATACCCATATTTCCCCTATTTACCTGGCATGTTAGCTAGTGACTCTCTCTCTCTCTCTCTCTCTCTCTCTCTCCTTTTCACACTGTCCTTCCTTATGTTGTTATGTTCTCCTCGTTCTTATTGTTGCATTCAATCTTCTTTAGTGTCGAGTTGTACATGTTTGCCTGCCGTGTTGTCGTAACATCCAAGGCAACACCCAATTTTTTGTAGTTTTTTTGGTGGCCGCAGAAATTTTTAAATGTAGCCCAAAAAAACTGCCCCTCGCCACCCTTAAATTTGCACCCACGACTGGATTTTCAAACAAGCCCAATTTGGCATGAAAACCACGAACCTGGCAACTCTGGATGGCTGCAGTGCTTGTTGTATATGTCCATGAGAGATGGGAGGAATACCCCAATGATCTTCTTAGTCATCTTCACTATATGCTGAAAGGACTTGTATGGAGTGATTTTTGTTTCAAAAGTTTCACAATAGCAAAAATAAATCTGTAAGCAAAATCCACAAAAAACATGACCATAAAGTACATCTTGTGAATGCAAAAAATAAAAACATATAAAATATAAATGTAATGTTTATTTCATTAAATGTTATGTTTGCATTTTGACCATTTTTGGTTTCAATGTTTAAATTATTTTGTTTTTTGTTTTTCAAAAAATTTTTGGTTTCATTGTTTTTGTTTTTTTGCTTCTGGAATCTCTTTGCTTCTGCCCCACATTTTTTTGCTTCTGAGTTTTGGAACACTTTTCACGTGTGGGTGGGACTTAGAAAGCGGTGTTAGCCTTGAATTTCCATTGGTCACTGACAGCAGCTTTGAGTCCACCTCTGAGACAGAGCCACGCCCACCACATCTGCTTCGCACAGCGTTTTCAAACATGGCGGACTGCGGGGTTTGTAATTCATAGCAGCAGCTAAACTGAATTTTGTCATTAAAGTTTATACAAAGGTTATAATTAATTGCTAAATGGTCAGTAGATATTGCAGATACTCATATTTCTTGAACACATCAGTGTTTTCTTTCCATCCAGTTCCCTAAAACTTAAAAAAACTCACGTTGGCGAAGTGTGCTCAGTATTAACCGTCATGCTTAATGTAGGTATTATTTGAGCAGTGGATCATTCACAGCTCAGCTGTGACAGTGACATGTTAGTATGCAGAGTTTTTAAACATCTAATCTGCTGGGCTGAGATTTGTCCACTAAATTTATTAGCCCATAAATATCCGAAAACATTGAAACAATAAAATGGTCAAAATGCAAACATAACATTTAATGAAATAAACATTACATTTACATTTTAAATGTTTTTATTTTTTGCATTCACAAGATATACTTTATGGTCATGTTTCTGTGGATTTTGCTTACACATTTATTTTTGCTATTGTGAAACTTTTGACACAAAAATCACTCCATAGACTTACGGTCAGAAGTAGAGCAACTCCCAAACCAGACAATGACGCAACTGCTCAGGATGGTTCTTTACTCCATACTAAGGGTTAATGTCACCTTGACTGGTCTGAGTCATAACTTTATCACCTTTTGTCAGACGTTTGGCGGCACCACAGAATTTACTATAAAATCACCCTCTTTCTTTCCGTAACAGCAGTTAGACCAAACCAAATGGATGCCTGTATTTTGGGGTTGACTGCTCTCTGAGGGCTTGTAGAACCTCTTCACAAGCTGTTAGTATTGAGTAGTTGATCCACTACTACAAATAACTTAATATTTAGTATGTCAAAATAATGACTCAGTATCTCAAAATAATGAGAAATCATCTGAAAATAATCACTTAGTATATCATAGTAGCAACTTAGCATATCAGACTAATGACTTAGTACATTACATTACATTACAATGCATTTAGCGGACGCTTTTAGCCAAAGCGACTTACAATAGTATAAAAGTACAAATGCGAAAAATACTAAAGTTTAATAATTAACATTTTGATATCGAATGCTGAGTGCATATCAGTACTCATGGGGAGTAGTTGGGATCACTAGAGCAGGTGCTCTTTGAAGAGCTCGGATTTTAGGAGTTTCTTGAAACCAGTGAGGGACACCTCTGCTGTAGTGGCGGTAGTCAGCTTGTTCCACCATCTGGGAACTACTGAGGAGAACAGTCTGGATTGCTTTGTGTGAATGTTAGGCAAAGCAAGGCGACGTTCAGTGGAGGAGCGCAGCGACCGGGCAGGGACATAAGCTTTTAGGAGCGAGTGCAGATAAGAGGGAGTCTGCTCTGTCATCACCTTATAGGCGATCGTGCAGGCTTTGTGTTTGATCCGGGCAGCAATCGGAAGCCAGTGTAGCTCAATGAGCAGTGGGGTGACATGGGCCCGTTTTGGATGGTTAAAATCCAGACGTGCTGCTGCATTCTGGACCATCTGTAGTGGTTTAATAGTGCAGGCTGGGAGGCCTGTTAGCACAGCGTTGCAGTAATTGAGGCGTGAGATAACCACAGCTTGTACCAAGAGCTGAGTGGCATGTTGCGTTAGGAATGGTCTGATTTGTCTGATGTTATAGAGTGCAAAACGGCAGGACCGTGCAACAGAGGCCACATGATGTGTGAATGAAAGCTGGTCATCAAACATAACCCCAAGGTTCCTAACAACCTTTGACGGAGAGAGTGAGAGAGAGTCGATCATCAAGGTGAGGTTGTGTTGAACAGACTGTTTTGTGGGGAAGACCAGTAGTTCAGTCTTTGAGAGGTTAAATTGTAGGTGGTGATCCTTCATCCATGAGGCTATATCTGCTAATTAGTATCTCATAATAATGAGTTAAAATCTCAAAATAATAACTTGATTTCTCAAAATAATGAGAATTCATTCCAAAATAATGACTTGATGTATAAAAATAATGTCTTTTCTTCTCAGTGTATCTCAAAATAGAAATAATCAAAATAATCAGGTGCTGGATTTTTTTAAAAAGCAGGAATTACACAGATCAAATTGGAGAAATCAATTGGTAAAACTTGGGAATAATCTTTTAATAAATGTCTGCATTGGGCTGTGTTTCCTTGTGTTTTTAAAATATTAAAGGTAACCATGAGTATAATGTGCCATTTCCAAGAAAGTAGAAACCTAAATCTTACGAGCCAAACTTACAATCTACTGTTTGGTATTACCGTAAGTATACTAATTACTGACTATTAAGAATAGTTAGGAAATACACTTCCTGGCCAAAAAAGGTCATCACCTAGATTTAACTAAGCAAATAAGTAAGAGCCACCGATTGGATAATTACTGCATAGGTGATTATGTTTCAGCTGGCAACAAGTTATTTAGCCCTAATTGGTGCAGTAAGAAGCTTCTCATTTGTAAAATAAACATGTTGAAAGACACATCCTGTGCTTATGGAAAAAATGTTAATCTCTTTCAAGAGTCAAATTCTTAGCATCAAGTGGAGAAAACATCTCAGGAGATGCTGAAACTACTAAAATCAGGTTAAGAATTGTTCAACGCATTATTAAAAAGGGGAAGGACAGTAGGGGAAACATCATCTCTAGGAAGGAATGTGGTTGGAAAAAAATCTTGAATTATTGTTATCTGCAATCACCTAAACATTTGGTGAAATCAAATAATAGAAAAACAACATTAGAACTCAGGGATATGTTTAATAGTGAAAGCAAGAGTACTTCCACATGCACATTGGGAACTCAAGGGATTGTGACTAAACAGCTGTGTAGCCTTAAGAAAACAATTTATGAGTGAGGCTAACCGTCAAAAACGGCTTCAATTTGCTAGGGAGCATAAATATTGAACTCTGGAGCAATGGAAGAATGTCATGTGGTCGGATGAGTCCAGATTTACCCTGTTCCAGAGTGATGGACACATCAGGTAAGAAGAGAGGTGGCTGAAGTGATGGACCTATCACGCTTAGTGCCTACCATACAAGCCTCTGGTAGCAGTGCTATGATCTGCGCTTGCTGCAGTTGGTCAGGTTTGGGTTCAGCAATGTTATGAGCCCAAAGAATGAGGTCAGCTGACTACTTGAATATACTGAACAACCAGGTTATTCCATCAAAGGATTTTTCTTCCCTCATGGCACGGGCATATGCCAAGATGTCAATACCAGGAATCATAGGGCTCAAATTGTGAAAGAGTGGTTCAGGGAGCATGAAACATAATTTTCACATGGATTGGCCACCAAAGAGTCCAGACCTGAACCCCATTGAGAATCTTTGGGATGTGCTGGAGAAGACTTTGATTCAAAACTTAATAAAAAAATTAATGCAACTCTAGACAGAAATTTTGTGACATTGCAGATGCTAGTGGAATTGATGGCACAGCAAATGCATGCCATAATCAAAGCTAAAGGCATTCCAACCAAATACTAGAGTGTGTGACCTTTTTTGGCCAGGCAGTGTATAACAATGCTTTCAAATGCCCTTTAAATTAATTAAGAACTACAGCATGCAGTTTAATGATTCCCATGATTACCCTGCTTTAATACACCCTTCTCATTTTATGAATGTATTCTGTAGTTCTTTATGAAGGTGCAGTATAGCTGCTAAACTGTTCAGTGCAGTGACCCTTAATTAAGTCAGTTTGACAGTTTAATAAATGAACAACTCTTAATGTTCTCCTCTTTGGCAGTTGTGGATGCATGAACTCCAGAAGTGCTGAAGAGATGGGGGACATATTGGCAACTGAAGCAGATCTCCTTCTTATGATAAAAGAGGTAGGTTTACAAGATGGTTATGAATCATAACAAGATGTCAGTTGTATGTCTGTAATGAAGAGTTCTCATCAAGTACTGGACAGTTTTTATTGCTTTGATACACTGTCCACCCCTTGAGTATTTATTGATGTGGTGCAGTAAATCATGGATTGTTCATTGCACCCCTTTTAGAATGAAAAAAAAGTTGTAGTTATGAATATGTAGCTAATTTACACAATTTGACATTTTGAGTTGAATTAAAACAAGTCATAAATATTTATACCCCCTCCATGGTGTTCATCAGTTTAGTTAGACAAGAAATAACACTTTGAGAGTGAAAACATAATTAAGGATTTTGCTGTGTAATATTAGTTTTACTGATACTCATGTTTAATGTATGCCTTAAATGCTAATAGTACATTTTGTAATCATTAGTACCTGAAGTTCAGTGAGTTTGAAGAGACGGTGAAGATCTTTGAGAAAGAGTGCAAGAGCAAAGGAAAACCTTTTCCAAAAATACCAAGCAGTCCACCTACAGATTCCAAAACATTAAAAATTCAGGTAAGGTTTCAGTATAAACTAGAGATGTGCATTTCCTGAAGAAAATGCAAGTGTGATTGCACGATGGCCTGCTAGAGAGTACACACACACACACACACACACACACACACAGTTTCTACATGAGTGACACACACACATGTGTACGTATGTATGTACAGTATGTGTGTTTGAGAAAATGACCAGCATGTAAGTGGGGGTTGGGAACACCGTTGCCCTGTCAGAAGTGTATGAGTGTGTGTGTCAGAGACAGAGAGAATTGCTTGAAAATGCTTGAATTACACCCTCTGAACAAACACCCATAACTCAGAAAATATTTGACCTATTGCTTAACCAAAAACCATGTTTCAGAGAGGACCCTTTGTCCATCACTGTGTTGAAAAATTTAGATAGATGAAGGGGTCTCTGATTTATGACAAGTTAAGCACAAATTAAAAATTGGGAAAAGCCGAATCTGATTTATTGAAATTGCTAAGCTGTTGCTATGGTATCTGAGGTGGTTACTAATGTGTTGCTATGGTATCCATGGTGGTTGTTAAGGTGTTGCTATAGTAACTGAAGTGGTTGCTAAGAGGTTGCTATGGTATCCATGGTGGTTGCTAAGGTTTCTGAGGTGGTTGCTAAGGTGTTGCTAGAGTAACCAAACTGGTTGCTAAGGTGTTGCTATGCTATCCTTGGTGGTTGCTAAGGTTTTGCTATGGTATCCATGGTGGTTGCTAAGCTGTTGCTATGGTATCTGAGGTGGTTGCTAAGCTGTTGCTATGGTATCCCAGCTGGTTGCCATCTATGTATGTGAAAATGAATGGAACGAGGGCTGAAATTATGACAAAAAGAGGAGTGCAGGTCAGTATGCCTCTGCACTAGAGCTCCGTTAACTGACCTGATGGACTACATCAATTTTGGTGGCTGTTGGGACACAGAAGCTCTCTGGCTTGAGTGTATGTGAAAATGAATGGAAGTCAATGGGAGAAATGAGGGATGAAAAGATGACAAAAAGAGGTGTGCAGGTCAGTATGCTCTGCACTAGAGCTCTGTTACCTGCCCTGATGTAGTATATCAGTTTTGGTGGTTGTCGGGCAAAAGGAATCCTGGAATTTGGTATGGGTGAAAATCAATGGAAGTCAATGGGACGAAAAAGGGATGGAAATAAAACGACAAATAAATGGGTGCGGGTCAAAACAAAAATTAAGGAAGTTTTTAGGACAATCGTGCATCTGATCTAAATTTTGTGGATTTTTTTCATTTTATGAATCAAGGATTTAGCAGAAGTGAAACAGTCCCCTGGAACAGGCAGAGCAGATATAAGCTAAAAAGCTTCAAGAATTTGAATAAAGTGAAAAATCATAGCTCCATCAGAAAAGGGCTAAGAGGAAGTGACTACGTGAGAATGGGTGTGAAAAAGAATGCAACCAAAAATACCAGAGAACGGGAGCAATAAACAAAAATTGCCAGGGAGGACACACTGGCGTGCTCACATTAAACAAGCAAAACCAAAAGGTCCTTCACACAAAAGCAGAACACAAGACTTCAAAGAAAAGCTTGAAAATGAACTGCCCCAAAAAGGTGGAGGAAAGCCTCGAGGCAGTCCAAGAGGGTAGATACAGACACGCAAACATACAGACACGCAAACTTAATGTGATGTCTTGTCACATAAAAAGCTGCGTTTGAAGTTTAAATGCATTTGTCATTTAAGGATCAAGTGCCGACTGACTGGAGGGCATGGTTAAGGAGGGGAGACAGCAGGTGTGCTCAGTTAGCTGTAATGATGTGTGCTCGTCCCTCTTCAGGTACAGTTAATGGCCACTGAAGGCAGACAGTGCCTGGTAGACAAGGGGAGCCTACAGCAGCTGCTGTCCTCCTTACACCCTCAAACAATTGTCTCCATCTGCTTTAGCATTTCATTCCTTTTGTTAAACTAAAAACCTATAAAGGAAATATAGTACATTTAAAATAAAACATCTGTCAAGAACTTTTCACCATCTGACCAATGTTTCTTCTTAATCAAGCATATTAAGAGAGAGTTTGTCCTCCTTTGCTACAGTAACAACCTCTAATCCTCTGGGAAGACTTTACACTTGGTATTGGAACATTTCCGTGAGGATTTCATTGTGTTTATCAATGAGAGCATATGTGATATCAGGTACTGGTAGCTGGATAGCTGTATTACTGTTCTTTTCAAAGATATTGGATGGAGCTTCATCACACCACAACTTCACAGCCCAGTGCTTTATAGCAATCAGGCCATCGCTTGGCATTGGGCATGGTGACCTTATGTTAATGTGTGGCTGCCCCAGTGCATTGTGTTCTTTCAGTCAAAACCTTTCAGTGGAAGCTGTCAATAATGGGTGACCTTAAAGGCACAGTATGTAATATTTCAGGTTATCTTTTAACATAATTTAAGACAGTCATTAATAAAAATGATTAAAAACACATCTAATCATTATAAACTAAGAAGTCGTTTGATTATTTTACCTTAGAATAAGCTGTTTATATCTACATTGGTCACGGGTTGAACACCAACTGAGGCCGCCATGTTGATTAAGCTTAGCTTCATGCAGTGTTTTTCCCCCATTCCACCTTAAATGGTGCTGCAGGACATTGTAGCGCATCGGAGCTTAACACTACTGTAGCATTTAAGGTGTAATGGGAGATTCGTAGCTGCGCGCTAGTTCGCAAGCTTAGCTAATATGAGCTGCTTGTTTGAACTGTTATCGGCTGAAGTGCTTCTTCAGAGAATGGCAAGCTTACCTTGAAAAGAGAAAAATGTGTATCCTGCCTGCATTATCTGTCTACAGTGAAGCAGTTTGATGCGTTTACTTTGTTTGTACAGAAAACAACTAACGTTTACAATAGCACTACTGAAGTGCAGAAAATATGTTTCATCTGCAGCATTTAAGGTGGAACGGGAGATTCGTAGCTGCACGCTAGTTTGTGAGCTTAGCTAATATGAGCTTGTGTGAACTCTTATCGGCTGAAGTGCTTCTTCAGAGCATGGCAAGCTTACCTTGACTAGAGAAAAATGTGTATCCTGCCTGCATTATCTGTCTACAGTGAAGCAGTTTGATGCGTTTACTTTGTTACTTTGTTTGTACAGAAAACAGCTAACGTTTACAATAGCACTACTGAAGTGCAGAAAAATATGTTTCATCTGCATTGTAGCTATGATGATTTTACATATTACATTTCTAATTAAAATTAATCTTACCACTTGACATATCACTAGCTCTAAAGCTGCTATTAGACATCGCGTTCAGGAGTATCAAAGATATATGACATCTTACAGCCACCGTAGAGACTCCTTCCTGTTTGGAAGAGAGGGGCTGTAGAAAGAGTCTTCAGTTGCTTGCAATATGAAAACTAAACCACTAGATGTCGCTGGAAACGACATACTGTGCCTGATTGGAGTTGAGTTCACTCATTAGAAATTGTTGTGATACCTTTAGACAGGAAGCATATATTGCATTGTTTTTATATAGAATATAATCATATCTTTTATACTTTGAAGAAACTGTGTTTCTCAAATATAATGCAATGCTTTTAAATGTGTTGTGTCTTCAGAAGGATCTGATCAGCTTGTTTGAGGATGGAGATATGAAAGTGTTTTTTGAGCTGTGGGCAGAAAATGTTCCTGCAAACATTCGAGATAATGATCCAGCCATCCAGAAACTGGAATTTTATTTGCACATTCATTTTGTCATCTATCCCTTGAAGAACTCTTTTGGGAAACAGGTAAGTGAAAATTCACAACACTAACACTGTACACTTCAATTTACTTCCCATTAAAAACCAAATAGGCCATGAGGCACTGAACTGCAGTGATTTTACTGAGGCCTCTGTTAGGGAGGATGCAAAGTGCGGTTAAGTCACAGTAACACAAGGTTTTAATTTATTATTGTTTTTTTATTTGACCATGAGAGCATTTGTGAGGTCAGGTGCTGGTTTTGAATAATAACTTCTTGATACCTCTACTCCCGTTCCTTTAAAAAATATTGGATGGAGCGTCCAATACCTTAAACAGTTGGAAGAGTAACTTCAAACCAGGTAATTTAATTGGATAAGAGACAGAAGTTCTATTAACTATTAATGACATCAATGATGATCTAACTTTTATTATAACAAACTTTCCAACACAAAGATAAACATATTTCCAGAAAAATCATTTGAGGTCATTTGTGAGGGGTCATCAATAAAAGATGAAAGGCAAGAATGAAGTTTGGATACTTCACTATACTTTAGCAGATGTGCTCATTTGACATTAACTGACTTAATTACAGATGTATTACAGAAAAGCAAAAGTGAAGCTAACACTGTAAGGCAAATAACATGGGCTTTGAACTACTGTCAGAAAATTGATAAATAACAGCATTTACACCATTAAGAAGACCAAGTTGATTACAATCTTGAAGACAACTAAAGGGGAGCTCTACTTTGGGCTTCAGGAGGATTTAAAATATTTTAACAATGAGCCTCTGGTTAGCAAACAAGCCTCTGGTTGTACAATAAGTGGAAATGTACAGATAAATGTGTACATAATACAAAGCTGACTTGCTTTAATGTAGACCTACAGAAATGAATAACTCTCTTGGCACTTTTAACTGTTACTGTTTTAATAAATGGTGCTGGTTGAACTGTTGTATAAAAGCACTTTCACACTCAAGGGCAATGCTGTCATACTGAATATTAGCAGGGCTGTGATATAACACTCTCCTGTGATATTGCTTAAATGAAACAGCAACAAAATATGAAATTATATAATGCATTCAAATAAAAAATGATTACAACAGACCATTCTAAGCCATTTTCAGAAATCAGCTACTCTGTCAGACCTTAATTAAGATCTTGATGTGGGTTGAGAAACATTTTGGTAATAGGTTTTTACCAGTGATGTTAGTAACGAATTTTTTTCAGTAACAAGTAATCTAACGCGTTATTATTTCCAATCCAGTAATCAGATTAAAGTAACTTACCCAAGTCACTGTGTGTTACTTTTTTGTCATTTTCCTTAGTAAAAAGATATATTTTTACTTTCTTTATTTTCTTTCTTTCTTTGTCTCGGGATAGTGCTTTACTCGTGCCACATCGGTCAATGTGATACTTATCAATTTTCCACTTCACATGAAGTTTTAAATGAAAAACAAACTTTATTTCCATGTTTCCACAGTACAGTTATCAAACGAAAACGGTTAGATAACCGTGAGCTGCCACAGCCTTTGGCTATGTTCAAACTTTTCTCCTGCTCACTCGATAATACAGCTTATCCCCCAAAACAGTGTTTATCTTAAAGAGACAGTAACCCTTTATATTGACACTGCTGTACTACGCTATGAACTAAAATTTTACTATGAAACATTAATTTATCTAGTTTAAATAAAAATATTACAAAAACTGTCTCATGCAATCCAAATATCTTAAACCAATAGTCAAAAAACTAAATTACTGGTAAATACACAAAGATAAAAGGTTTAATATTTTTTAGTTATTGGACCATTCACAACAGAAGCTGGACTTGAAGTTGTGAGGGCAGTATGTACAGGTGCTGGTCATAAAATTAGACTATCATGAAAAAGTTGATTTATTTCAGTGATTACATTCAAAAAGTGAAACTTTTATATTATATTAATTCATTACACACAGACTGATACACTTCAAATGTTTATTTCTTTTAATTTTGATGATTATATCTCACTACCATGCTCACTACCATATACACTGTGTTTTGTTTTGTAAAACCACTCATTGCTACTGTAATGCAGTAAATAACATGTTCAGTGTTCATTTTTGCCAATACAGTGTTAACAGTTAAATATGTGAGATCAAGAAAGATTTATAAAAATAAGTATTTGTTAAGTGAAGTCAAGAAAACATGTATTTTTTCATGAAATAGTTTTTAAGTTCAACTTTAAATGTCAGGAGATACATTGTTTCTGTTAAAAATGTATTTCCAAGAAAGTGAGTATTGGCAAAACTGGTTGTCATTTTTATCTAGAGGTGGCGGGGGGTGTTGTCTGCAGCTGCTGAACGTAACTAATAAAGTAACTTGTAATCTAAGTTACTTATAAAATTAAGTAATCAGTAAAGTAACTAAGTTACTTTTTAAAGGAGTAATCAGATTACTTTTTCAATGTAACTATACCGTCACTGGTTTTAACTGAAACACCTGAATTATTTATGTGACTCTTAAGTTCTAGGGTTTGTTAGCACTGATATCCTTTAGGTCCAGTTCGACAATAAAGAAGCATTAATTGGACTCCAGATGTCTTGGCTGTCTGCCAAAAGTATTTTGCACATAAATATAGCATTCAAAAGACTGCGAATTTTACAGTGGCTTTGAATATAACTTGGCTAATCAAATTTTAGGCACTGCAAACATGGTCCAGGCCTGCAGGTGTCACCACTGAGCCATAAAACGTTCTTAGCCTCAAAGCAGGATTTCCCAATCCTGGTCCTGGAGATCTGCCACTTCCCAGAGTTTAGCTAACACCTTAACACACCTGATACAGGAAATTAATGGTTTCACAGTCATCTGAATATCAGTCAGGTGTGTTGGATATGAACAGCAGTAGACAGTATACCAGGGCAGGACAGGGCAGCCTTGCTCTACAGGCTGATGTATTTCAAATCTAAACCTTCATTTATCACCCTGACTTGCACCTGAATCATCAAACTCTAGCTACTATTTCTTAACAATGCAAACAAACCCATTTCCAAAATATTTGGGAGGCTGTGCAAAATGTACATAAAGACAGAATGCAATGATGTGCCAGCATGTAAAACTAATATTTAATTGAAAATAATACAAGACAATAAATGAAATGTTGAAACTGATAAATGCTATTGTTTTTTTTTTTAAAGATGTATGTCCATTTTGAATTCAATTCCATAAAAAAAAGTTGTGACAGGGAAATGTTTATCTCTGTGTTGAATCAGATTTTTTGTTTTCCATATGTTGAGAAACGTTATTCTTGAATTGTTTGCCAGTGCAGTCTTGGACATTGTGGTGAATCACTCCACATTTTTACTTCTGAAAGGTTAAACCTCTCTAGTAGCGCTTTTCCACCAAAAGAACTGTGGTTCTTGAACTGGTGCCGTTCGGGCTTATGAGAACCGCGGTGCTTTTCAGTGAACCAGCCCGCGTTTCCACTAAGTTTTAGTTGAACCGAGAAAACGTCACGGTGTACGTCATCAACAAAGCAGAATTATAAACAAAGATGGCGGAGCGCATCGACTACTTGCGAGCATTTGTGCTCTTGGTACAAATG